>OMPJ01010106.1:34516-65393 GCA_900312935.1 Carapus acus
CCAGAATTAGGATATACGTTCATTTTAGTTCAGTGCTCAGTGCTGTCTTCCTGTTGCTCAGAGAATACACTTCAAAACAGCTCAGCTAGTCTACAAATCTCTCCATGATCTGGCACCACAGTAAATCTATGACATATGAACCGTCTCAGGCTCTGAGAACCGCAGGGAATGGTCTCCTTCTGGTTCCCAGAGTTGGGACCAAAACATGGTGAGGCTGCATTTCAGTTTTCTGCAGCTAATCTTCCTGAAAATGTTACGGCTTCTCCTCCACACTCTGCCCCTCCTCCCCCGCCTTCCTCCCACAGACTCACAGCTCGTGCTCAGCGTGCTCTCAGGCGCACCTGAGTTGAGTTGCCACTAATTGTTGTTTGATTGACTGGCAGTTTGGCAGAGGGTGATTGGTGGATCTCCTCAGAGTACTTAAACCTGGCTCTTCTGACCTTCGGCGCCAGATCTTCCCTAAGAGACACCTGGCAAGTATCGAGTCTTTTGATGCACACATATTGCTGTCCGTATATGTGCTCCATCTCCCTTGTCTTAAGATTTTTTTCTCCAGACTAACCTGCTTTTCCCTGCCTCCGCCGACACTCCACTCGCACTCCGGTCTGCTAGCCCTCTGACGAAGCCCTGGTCCACCACCTCCTCCTGCCGAGCCACCCGAGCCTCAACCTGCCTTCACCTTCTCCCCGAAACGGCAATAAAATTCCCTCTTGGGTATTTTCCAACTCCTGCCAGTCCGTGTTGCGCTCCAGAGTCCTTTCGGTGCCGAGTCCTAACAGAAAATGTGTGATTTCAGTTTTCTGCAGCTAATCTTCCTGAAAATGTGTGATGGGCCTCAAATCTGACTATGGCTGAAAACTACACTATTTGCGTGTGCATACTAAAACTGAAAGTACATTTTTCGCTTTTTAATTGAATTATTGATTATTTTGTCTGCTATCATTTTCATCCCTGGCTTTTAAAATCTGACTTAAATTTGCTTTTCTATTCACATTTCAAAGCCCATCTAGTGGCCTTGTTTATGAATTTGCTGTACAAATGAACTTGCTTGGCGTTGAATGCACTTCTGAGGCTTCTGATCTCAACATTCCATGACCATCCCTGCTCAGAGGCTGAGTCTTCTCCGATGGGCCCACAGATTTAGATTCTGCCGCCTCGCGTGTCAGCTCCCACATTAGCCTGTCGCCATTGCATGACTTGTGATGAGAGTGTCTCTGTCATCAGCCACTCTCTTGAAATAAGAATTAACATGTGTAGACAAGTGATGGAGCTGCAAAAAGCACGATGTACAAGTACTGTACATGGCTCAAAAATTGTAGCTTTACTATCTCTAACTTAATGCATGCAAGCCGCTGTCATTGCTGTATTTAAATGATGAGTGGCATGCAAACCCTTTTTCACTTCATGACCCATGTTTGCAACCTTGTCAACATGTCAGTGATTCAGCTTTAAAATGTGCTGCAGCATGGTGCAAATACAAAAGAAGAAATCCTGCAGCTACAAGTTGACAAGCTGGAAATGTGCCTGTGCGTAGGGGCTGCTTATCAAACTAGTCTTCACAGATCAACAAAAATAAATAGATAAATAAATCTAGCACAGCTACTTTTCTTTTCCTTGGGTACCACGGTCTGTGCTTGTCAAGCATCGCCTGGTTCCACCCTGACATTTGCTTTCAAAACAAATCATGGTGTCTGACCTATTATAGCATTTTCTTATGGTGTGAAAATTTAAATTTGTTTGATCAAACAAAGTGATGATGCATACAAAAATAATTGCTGAAATTGTTGTTGGAGAGACAAGTTAATTATCATATTCCATTTGGTTATTTCATAGCAGTCATTAAACTGTAAGCTTTTCTTTTGTCTAAAGCCTTTTGATCAGGGGCCAGTAAGGTGGTACCTAGGGGCACACAGTTGCCCACAAGTGCCACTTAAAGCATGTTTTTAAAAAAAAGAGAGGCACTGGTCACAATCATTTAGAATAATTGTGGGGAATGATAGTCATTGACATGCGAGCAGTCTCCTCACATTGTCGTTGTTGTAATCCTAAAAACTGATCCATGCAGTTTGGCTATATAGGAAGTTTGTATCAACTCCTGCTAGTCCTTTGTACCACTCTGTGCCGATAAAGTTGCCCTCAATCTCAATAGAGTTGGTGACCCTTCCTGTAGATCATACACCTTTCATAAATGTCTCACACACTGATACTGTCAACTTTTAGGAAAGGCACCATGCCTCACATTGACTCAGTCTGTCTTGAACAGAACTCTCATAAACATCTGTATTTTCAAATTTTGCAAAGTGAGAGTTCGAGAATGAGCTGCCGTACTGTACTGTAAATGTTGGCTCTTGACATCATGAGGAGATTGAGGCGGGATTTTAATGCTCCCGCTAAAAGATTAGCACCAGCAAGTATGGCCTAGATACTGTTGTGGATGTTATCCACAACAGTTGCCACAACAGTCAATTGACATTAAATTCAAAACGACATGAGGAATAGAATACAATTGAAGTTAGACAAGAATCAAAGAGCAAGCTCACTTAATTTCAGTCACATGTATTGCACATAAAAATGCTAAAAGTACGCTAAGCTACCTCATATTGGTCAAACTTGTTGAGAGCAAATCCTGTAATAAGGACCAAAAAATAATTGAAAGATGGGAACAAACTGGTTACAGCTGTAAGCACCTGTTCCCACCTGGTTCCAGTCCTCAGAGGGTTATATGCTACAAAAACTGGGTATTATTTAGGGCAGACACTCTGCTTATTTATCTATTGATTCCATTTTCTGCATAAATCCTACTATTGCTTTTGAAAACCTGTCAATTGTCAAATAAACTGTATCTCTATTTTCTACTACACATCTTACGATAACGTATCCAGCATGAAATCTTTCCCATAAGCACCCTGACAGGTCAGATTTCCCCCGAGTGGTGTTGTATACTATGAAATTGGTTCAAAGTCACATGAGTCACGCAAATACAAGGCTGCACGTAATCCAGCCTCAGACTGTCCCCACTCGTGCAGGTGTGTGTGCACACAGAGTTGTGACTGTGTTGTGAAGTGTCCATAAATGCACACAAACGAGGCAAATATCCTTTTAAATAGCTGGGTTTGGTGTCAAGTGCATTGACCATCAACAATGTAACTCTTGGACAGTGTGTAAGCAAGAATGATTCCAGCACCGAGATCTGTATTGCAGAGACTGAGTATGTACTGTGCATCTACTGTTTTATCTCTAGGAGAAGGCGTTTGAACAGTTTCAAAGACAAGAAACTGCATTTTGACTGTACTTTTTTTAACATTAGTACTTTGTGGCTACAGTGCAGAATTACTGATGGAGCTGTTTGGTGGGTATGAAAATGTTGTTCATAACATGCATCATGTGCATCATGACATGACACTCTGGCTGATAAATGGAGATTTGACTGACATTTCAGAACATCAGCAAAAAGAGAAGTTGCTTTCATGATGGTTAGCACTGACTAATACCACTTTGGAGGAAGTGGTTGTATTTATGGAAAAAAACACAGCACTTGCAAAAACCTGTGTAGTCATGGAAACGCCTTCGCACTCCTGTGAGAGATTGTAACCAAACGCTCATCGAAAAAGAGCCCGCTAGAAGGTGGTTCTCACAGGTGCTAATCGGCAGTAACACACACAGCTGTTGTCACACATCTGCTTAAATGCAGCTCAGTGACAACAGAACCACGGATACCTGGACGACCCAGGCAGCCCACGCAGAACTCAGAACTCCATAAGGACACATACACACGGTACAATAACAATATAAGATTGCGACGGCGCTGCTTCTCATCCCATCACTTGCAGCAACCTTAAAACTTGTCAGTATAAGTCACCGTTGTTAACTTTTGCCAACTTCTGCAGATCTTTGTCACTTGTATTGCATCTCAAACAAATTAAGTTTTCTTATTGAGATTCAAGAACTTATTCCAGCTGTTACTGGACAAAGGGCTGGGTAAAACCGGGATAGGTCATTGCTCCATCATAAAAACACACCAAGGCAAATAACGTGTGTGTGTGTGTGTGTGTGTGAGAGAAAGAGAGAGGGAGAGAGAGAGAGCGAGAATGTGAATAATGGAACAGACTGAAAAGAACTTGAAGCACAACCTCAACCTCCAGTCTTGTACTCTTTATTTTGAGGACTTTGTAGGTGCTGAATTAAATTTCTGTCGCTCAGACTCTGTTTGTAATTAAACTGGGCATAGATAGTGAGTGTGAAGGTCACACCCATAATCTGTGGCAGTGAACTAAAAGGGTGTGGGGGGTAGGGGCTTTCTCCACACACTGTAATAGACTGAATATGAGTGTAGCTATTTATCTTTAATACCCATGAGTAACTTGTATGTCTTCAAAATTGCCCTTCTCTTCTTCAGATCCATCCAACATTTCCTAATCCTGAGACCATGAACATCTGACATAAGATCGCTTATGTAGACCATAAACTTTGTGTAACCCTAATCCTTGTGGGAGCAATTTCTTTTCAAGAAATAAAGTATTGTGTGCAAGACGTCTTGTCGCTCAAGACGTCTTGTCGCTCAAGACTTCTTGTCGCGCAGTCTTCAAAGAGGCATTCTGACAATTTTCTCTAATATACTAGCTGTCCTCCTTATTTCTTTTACATATAGTGTGGTATTTTACTGTACATTGGCAATACATATTTCGACGATATGCCTTGCTTATTGCATACAAGTCTGTATCTTAACAGGTATAGAATTGGGCCACATAGAGCTGCATCTATTTATGGACTGGTAATTGGAGACCCTTAATTCTATTACCTCCATTGGGATGCATTACTCATACTACATTCTTTCCACAAAATCCTGCAAATCAAAAATTATATCTGGTGTACAATAAAGAGTGCACAAATGTTGTATCGCCCAAGAAGTCTATGCATTTTTGTACAACATCATGGACAGAGTTTCCCTCACCAACTAGCAGCATCAATGATTAATAAACAATAACACCTTGTGTCAACTATCACGTATCAAATTTGCAGCGCAGTTTGGACACTTTCACAGTTCTGCCCTGGCTGCGACCCAAACGGCAATGAAGCCCTCACTTTGTTCCTTCTTTTCCTCCTTACACAAGGCTTTTAAAATGTGAACAGTGTTTTTTTCTTGTTATCTGAACTGTTAGACAGTTATGCTGTGTGAGAAGAACACATGTGGAATTCTGACCAGTTCGATTCTAATAATTTGTATGATCAATGCAAGATCAGTGCATCATGGGATGGTTGTGCCTGCCTTAGCTGTTCATAATGTTGTGACGATACTGCACTGCTGCCAATTCCTGTTATGCATAAATTATTCTTGTGAGAATTCCATCACTTGATTCGCACCTCAAATTGAGTGACTGATTCGCAGATTTTCCCGTTTTGTTCTTCAAGCAATGCAGCAAAAGTCCATTGTCGACTCCCTCGACTGAGGTGAGACAGCTGGGTGACTCCTCAAACCCCACAGGGTCATTTCCAGGCGACTTGTGGGTATGTCTGACCCACCAGTTCAATGACCTCATGGGATGGTTGTCAGGAGCCTCACTTATATAACACAGCTCAACAAAATTGTCAAACGGGAGCAGAAAACAAATGGCAAGGAAAAAAAGTTGAGTAGATAAAGCTACGTGTGCACATTCTGCTACACGTTTGTCCCTGTACAATCACAAATCCTATATTCAACCTAGTCAACAAGCACCCATCAACCTCACCCCACTACCCACCGACCCACACCCACTAACGATGTTCACAGAGGACTAATTGCGGACCCAACCTCTGAATCCGCCCCATAGACCTACGTCCACCCACCGCCCCATGACGAAAATTATATTGATTATAATATTTGGCCCACTTGATATTGAGGTAGAATAGTCCTGCCTCAAATGCTGAATGTCTAACACCCAAATGTACCATAAATAGTCAATTTTAATGAGTATTCAAGGAGTTCAAAATGGCAAAATATAAATCGAGGACCACACGAAAACAAACTTGAAATTAATTAGTGTAGGTACTTACATGGGCAGTAAAGCAGCCTATTGCCTCACAAAAATGTAATCATGGTGTCATGCAAAAATAATTGGCTATATGGAGCAGTTTGTTTATTTACTGATTTTCACGGGCAACGGTGGTTTGCAGTCCTAAAAAGAATACAACTAATGGTTATCTCAAACTTTCTATCCGATTGAAGTAGCAGACTTGTAGTCGATTTGTTGTGGACTTGACTAGCTTGCTAACAAGCACTTCAGACATCAGTGACTTAATGTACTCGTTTATTAAGACATGTAGTAAACATACAGTTCTTCTCCCTTCAAGGGTCTGAAAACATGGAAGTGGGTGACAAACAAACCCATTAGCATCACAGGAGTATTTGCTTTTTGCTCAGAACCAGTGGATACAAACAAATATAAGTATCAGTGGAACCGTCCAAGCTCTGAAGGAGTGTCCAATAATGGTACCATATGAGCCTTACCCAGACCAACAAATATTCATTTTTTCATTTACTCAAGTAGAAGCACCAGTTCTTTCATCACAACTCAAGGACGCATCCCATATCTGCGCACAGCACCAGGCTATGTGTTGCTTTCCATCAAACTTCTAAGGATTCTGACAGGAATCGGTCAGCTTTAATGTGCTGTCACCGCAGCGAGCTCTTGACATAAAATGTTTCCAAGATGCAATTGCAGCTTGGCGTCGGAGCACTTGGCCCTGTGCCACAGGTGTTTTAGGCCTCAGCCAGGTGGAAGCGCTGCCATCCTGTGCGGAGTCGAACACGATTAATGAATTTGCCAACCTGACAAGTATGTCAGGCGGAGTTGACAGCTGACGTTTCCCTCGTGACATATCAACAGCTCAAGAGTTCGACATGCCAGATGAGGGTACCTGAGATCAGCGTCCTGGGAAGCAGGGGTGTGTGTTAGGGGAGTGCTATTATGCACCTGAGCTGAATATAGTTTCGCTGATGTCGGCTCTTCACTAAATTGGATTTGGCAGTATTGCTAAAGGGTTCATCCAACTTTGATTCTGGTCATGAATATTCAGCTTTTTTTGTGTGTGTTATGTTTTGTTTGTGTTGTGGGGGAGATACAAAAAATTATCCTCTCCCACCCTTAACCACCACCGGGACAGCTGCTATATTGTGAATTGGCTGTAATGTTTTCCAAAAATTGCTGTGTTCCTCTGGTGCAAATTCATATTGAAAGATGCAGATTAAGAGGCTGTGACAGCCGTGTAAGAATCGATACGTGTTCTCACCTGAAGAAAATTGAACAAATCAAACTGAAGAAATGATCAGTCCACTGACTGTATTTTTGGACGGCCACAGAAATCAGTTACGAGAACGATTACACCTTTCTTTTGTCAAAATGTTTACCGACAAGATTAGATGCTATAGCAAAAAAGAAAAAAAGCCAGTTGATTCTTTCATTAGAAGTGTCAGATGTCACAACGTTTTCACGCTTTCACAAGTTATCAGCTTTTGAAGAAGAACACAATAAATCTCCACCCTTGTTGCACACATTAGTGCTCACTCATTGTGGGCGTGACAGTAGGTATGTGTGTGGCTTTATGGCTGTCCACAACACACACACACACACACACACACACACACACACACACACTCAGAATCAATTCCACTTAAGAACTTGTTGTGCCTCTGCGACTCTCTTGTATCTCCTCAACTTGACAAGTCTGAGTTACAGAATTTCATTAACACTGACACAATCCATAAACCCAAGGGAGAGAATTCATCATCACATTAAGCTGTATTTGATAAGTTGCAATGATGTGTCACGTTGCATCTGTCCTTAACCTGCCCAGATTTCTCCAGTCATTCAGTCAATTTACGTACATGCACTTACAACATTTGTACGGTGGTTGCACTGCTTATACATGAAGGGACTGGCTAATGCTGAAAGCAGTAACATCAATGGTGGTTTACTGGTATAAATTTGCTTTTTTTTTTGGCATGTTTACTCTTTTGCCCCCCTCTACCTCCCTGCAATCTGATAAAAGACTAATTCCTGCTTGAAACTGCAGTCAAGAAAACACAGTGACAGAATCCATTCTGCTTTTCAAACGTTACTCTTTCCTCAGACCATCATTTACAGAGTTGCTGAGCAGGTTTGTGCACGATGCAACCATAAATTCACCTCACTTCATAATTCCTTTTTTTCCACCCTACGACACAACTGTCCAGAGAGAATGAGCCAAAGCACTTCTCAAGCCACTTCAAATGGACTGTGGGACTTGCAGATGCTCACTTACTCTGGCTGCTGAATTAGTGTGAAGCTGTGATTTTGTTCAACGAACGACTGAGCATGTTTCAAATGGGTTGGTATCTGTTGCTTGGATTGGATAAATAAAAATTTTAACTGTTCCACACAGTGAGGTTTAAGATTTGTGGAACATTGGTTACCACATTCCAAACCAAGACACATAAACATTTGGAATTTCATGAAGGCAAATTTTAAGAAATTTAATTTAAGTAGATTGGAAATGTGTCCGCTGTCATCATTTAATGGGCACTACAATCAGTCAGTTTTTTTTCTCTCTCTCTCTGCACTTGGAGGAACACGGGTATGAACAGGCAATACTTTCCTGAGAGAAAGGCAATATTCACAGTGTAGCAATAGTCAAAAGCATTTCTCACTCGATGACATTTTAATTTTTTAGTCTAGATTGGAGTTATCACTAGGTGTTGAATTCACAGATTTTTGAGGGCTTTATACAATTTGTCCTGATGATAGATATTCCAATGTCCTCAGTATGAGATTTCACTTGGAAATGATAAAAGTAATGGTCATGAGGTGGTGTAGCAAACCCACAATTTCCCAGAAAGCCATATGCGCTCTTTTTAATGACGTTACTAGCCATTGCATCACTTTTTCTTGCATTCTTCATCATGATGTAACAAAGCTATTTATGTTGTGTGCACAGACCCTCAGCATTAACACGCATCTTATTTTCACCAATGAGAAACATTCATGGGAATTTGGTGGATTTCAAACACATCCAAGTTTGCTTTGGATGATTTCTCACTATAACGAGGACACAGAAACCAATGAACCCATAGCCTGTTTCTATTTTATTCATATTTTTGTTTACTGACATTATTTTAGAAATTTTGTCTGTAATTGACTGATCCTACCACCTTGTAAATTGAATTGCTCCTTGTTCATCTATATTTGCTGTTCTAGACTGTATAGCTCTCCTAACAGCTAGTGCATCTTATTTTGTATGACTGATTTAATGTATTTTATCAGTGATGTAGATGACAGAAATAACATAATGTTACAAAACACTCCAATTGTACCTACTATCATCTGCTATCATCATAGCTCTTACAACAAAAAAGGTAGTGAAGGTGAAGTTTTTGTCCCAATGATATGCACTGGGAATCAAGAGTTAAAGAACACCTCAGTTTTTGCAGTTTTTTTTTTCGTTTTTTTTCAATTGAAGTAGTTCAAGTCCAATCAACAGTATGAGATGGTACAAATGTAAGTGTTGAGCTACCAGAGGTGGTAAAAAAAGGTAAGATTAACCAAAAGTGTGCTCAACTGTTTAATCTGCCAAAAATGGCTATAATAGTAGCCACAGTCAAAATTCAAGAAAACATTTTGGTTAAAAAAATGATTCCATTGTTCTTTATTTCGTTAATTGTTTATTTGTTCTATGCTTTACTTTCAGAGTACACTAAGATATCAATCTGCATCATTTTCAATAATACTCGGGAAAATGTTCGACCAGTCGTGTATGTAATTGTTCTTAAATTGAGTGATTTGAATTCGAAGTAAATTTCACAGAGTTGTGGTGCATTTTTTTCATTTACATATTATATACCACAACATAGGAAAAGGTTCTAAACTGAGTGCCCCCGCGGTACCCCATGACAACAATCTGCAGTGCTACGCACACACAGGCCAGTAACTGAGCTTGCCAACCCCCCCTTGGTCATCGTGTTTGACTTTGCCCCGTGGAAGCTCCCTTTTTTAATGAATATGACCTCATCATGGGCTTGCAGAGTCCCAATAGCCACAAGCAGCAGTGAACACTGGTTAAGGGATGCCGCTCAGATGGCTGAAGGCCAGATTACATCAAATGAGATGTGACAGCTGAGACAGAGCAGTTGCAGCTGATGGGATAAAATGGGGACTTGTGTCCTGTCCAGGAACAGACGGTCCTGTATGTGTTATTTTGGTTCAGCACAACAGTGTATAAGAAGTAGTAACAATATTTGAATACTTGTTATTTATAACCTGTGATGGTCCTCCTTAGGCAGAATAATTACACACTTATTGTGGTGCAATGATGGCGATTAAAAGCCATCTCTTGGGCAAACTGATCCAAATAGATTTCACTGGCCCCTGTACTCACTTTTGTGTGTGTCTGCCCTGCTCTGGCCCTGTTGTTGCTCCTCATGACCTTGTTTGGTGAAGAACAACAACGCACAAAAACAGCTTTCATATTTTGCTCAGGGCTGGTGTGTTAGTAACTGATCTTGAGGTGTCCGTCTGATGTAAAGGCTGTCTGAAATTGTTGTTTTATCAATAAGTAATAGCTGACAGAGCCAGTGATGGTCAAGTAGCATCTCTGATCTATGATCAAACACAGCCACTGTCCTGTTTTCAGACTATAAATACAGCTGCACTCAAGGATTCAATCGCACAAACACACACAAGTGAAGACTTGCAGGAGCAGACAGAATTGACGACTTACAAAACCTGTAAGCTTTAGTCAGTTCACTCGTTGGCTCATCAGAGATTTTAGCTACGAAGCAGGAGGCATTTGTCTGCCTCTGCCATGAGCCTATTCCCATATTACTGCTGTGTACTTTGTGCTTTCTTTGCATAGTTTCCACATTAGGATAATGTATGTGGACAGCAGAATGGTGAATTTGGTAAGTGCATGTATTTGTAACTTGATGTTGCAATGGTCATTTCAGGATGTGACCAAGCTCCTGAAGTTCCTTCTTTTGGAAGAAAATGTTGCTGTGGCTTTAAAAAAGTCTTTTATCCAGCACTGTGTCACACGCAAACACACACACACACACACACACACACATACACGCACACACACATACAAACACACACACACACACACACACACACACACTTAATCTGCAACCTTTGCAACCCTCCTATGTCTTGGAATTGTCTCAAATGTCTAATCTTGTCAGGACCTTTTCTGTTGCACCCTTGTGACGTTAAATCGTGCAGTTTCTAGCCATGGGGACCAGGTGCTGGGGACCATCCATGATCCTTTCAGATGCTTCTTATTTGTGCTTGTGTTCAATTTGTGTTTCAACACCTCTACCTTATTTTGGTTTGTTAAAGTGGATTCAAGTCTTGCCCTTGATGGGTTCTGGAGGCTCACCTACTTTGTGCTCTGTGCCTGTTTTGCTCTTGAAAGGGTTCTGGATGTCTGCCTGTCTGTTCTTGATCCTGCTGGGTTCTGGATTCAGTTTTTTCCTTGTCGTGTGGATCTTTCCGTTTGTTTTGTGAGTGCCTGTCTGCCTGTTTTTGACATGACCCTGTTCTGGACTGTGGTTTTTGCCCACGGGTCGAATCCTCACAATTTTTGCCTCCCTGTCCGACAGTTTTTGCCCTTGCCTGGTGCTGGATTCTGTTTGCCCCTTTGGAAATTAAACACCACCGCTAGACACACCCCTGCTCTACGTTCCGTTCCTGCCTCAAGACTCCTGACAAATCTGTTTACTTTGTAATACCTTTTTAACTCTGGACTCAAATGAACATTACATGCAGGGTCCTTTTAACTGCTTTTTAAGATGTTCTCGCGAGTCAGCTCACAAGTGTCACGAATTTGCTGCCTTGCATCTGAGACCTTTCCCACCTACCTGTGTTTGTCAGACAGGTACAGCACTCCACCTGTATTTTGAGATACTTGTTTTGACAGTTGAGCCTCTATCTTTGGTTGCCAGCCGTTTGGCTCTGATGCTCACCCTGTATTTACCGCTTGATTGAATCCATTGGACTTGGCAGCACATTATGTCTGAATGTGGTCCTCCATCGTGAAATCCATCGGCGACAAGGTTAGCAGATTTTTATTTTTAGTTGTCTGCATCAAAGCCGTAATTTAAAGTGTTTGGGTTATTCCGAATTTTATAAGGAAAAACAGTCATGATGAGGTTAGCTAAGAGCTTCACTTTGTACTAAATGTCACAAAACATATTAAACGAAAAAGCTGACCGTAAATCTGTGAAATTCAAGTAGATGAGGTTAGCTAAGAGCTTCACTTTGTACTAAATGTCACAAAACATATTAAACGAAAAAGCTGACCGTAAATCTGTGAAATTCAAGTAATTACCAGACTGGTGGTTTCTGATCCTGACGTGTATGATGAAGACTGTGAACTTGATTAGTTTTACTTTTTTATGTTGAAACTAGTAATCATTGTCTTACCTGATTTTTTGATTTTAACAATGAAAACCAAAACAAACAATAAGAGAATTTTTATCCAATTCCTGTCTGGATACAAGCTTTGTGTTGATGGGGAAAAAAAGGCCCAGGCCCACCGTGTGAGCATGAATACATTTAGAAATTATAAACTGTATGAGCATGAATACATTTAGAAATTATAATGTAATGATATAAACTGTATTTGGCTGCATTGTATCATTTTGTGACATTTTTGGTTGGTGATGTTGCGTAAGATTTTTCCGATGTAAAAACGCGCAGTGCCTCAAAAAGGTTGGAAAACATTGTCTTACGGGACTGTGTGCTCTTTGCTCTTTGCTGAGTTGTATAACACGAGTGCAGTTTTGACATTTAGTGTGGCGACTCAGTTTGTCAACATTTGTGCAGCGCAACACATGTTCCGCTCAGTTAACTTTTTTCTGTTATTCAGTATCCATTTGTCTTAAATGTGGCAAAGCAATTTTCTCTCACAGGTCAGAAAAATGGATGTTGACCTTTTCCTTTCTGAGACGTGCATGCTGAAATGCACAATGTCTCTGGCATTGTTTGTCTTCGCTCTGAACTGCCACACCAGGTGCCGTTCTTTGCTCCAACTAGCGGAAACACACTTGCGAGGCAGAGTGAAAGAACCGTGATGTGTCACATCCTAAAGTCATCGAATAAGTGTTAGCTTGCATGTCAGACACGTATTTTGTGCTGAAATGTGAGGTTCAAAAGTATAAATCTACCTTGAAATAAAACGCATCAAGGACAAGAACAAGAAAATGCAGGGGAATTATCCTCAGTCATCCTTCAACAGTCACCCAGAGACTGAGCAAAGCTTGTGAGAGGACTCGCTCTCTGAAATTTAAAAAAGTTGCTCGGTGGAAAAACGCAAGTGATGAATAAGATCAGACCTGACACCCTGAAGTCTTTAGGTGTTCCAGGGCTGCATGGGTTGAGCCGCCTACAAAACATTTTGTGCATAAAAATAACTCCTTTTGTTTGAATATTGTTTGCCTTTATATGATTTATTCTCTTCAAATCATTTGTGTGTTGTACACCAGTTGTGCAGAGAGACTGTAGAGGTGCAATACAGGGCAATTTAACATTGCAAAACAAAGTATGATCAGCCTGTTGACCTTTGAATCGAGTTAAATGTCTTCAATCAGCGGTCATCTTTACACAGAATTATGCCACACAACCTTCTGCTACATTCTGCTCACGCTTTGGGCTCGTATGAGTGATCGTTTTCATTGGTTATGAGTTCTGATAGATTTATTGTGGTCAGAGGTGAAACAGGATTGTTGGAGAGCAGATCATAGCCATTTAGTTTCTCTACAGTGTTCAGTATCCTGAGCTGAGGAGCTATTCTATCAACACGGCTGAGGACAAAATGCATGCACATGAATGTTCACCTCTGTGTGCAATTGCTATGCATTTACATTAGCTCCAACCTTAGGGCCGATCAACAGGCCTCCCCTTAACACCACAGTTTGGATCGAGGTCAGTACTAGTAGACAGGCCTTCACTATTGATTAATTCATTATTATCTAGTACATATAAATTTCAGCTTGTAACTGTTGTTACTCTGTGCTGTATGGTATTTGTACGCATACAGGTTGATCCGATCATGTTTATATGGGGCTTTGCAAAACGTTTTAGAACTGAATTGATGATATGGATGACTGTACCGTATGCATAATATGGCATATGAAAAGTCAAGGATCTGAACACTGTGGATGCAAATACTTCATACTTTTACACATGAATTACCTCCCTCCCCCTCTGCTTCTCCTTTGCACGTGCTCTTTGTTTCTTTGTTTCACAAGGCTGTCTATACTGTACTGAAAAGAATTGCCATTTTCTTTTACTGTAGCTTGGACTGAGCGCTTTTACTTCTTTATATTTTACTTTTTGTATTATGTACAAAGTTGTTCCCTGCTGTTAATGGCTACAAGGTGATTATATAAGTATTCAAATACTAATTTCAGTAGTTTTTTAGCCATAAAATGTTTGGAGTTTAGTTCTGCTCAACAAGGTAATGCAGCTGATCAGCTGTGTGTCTATTATTAAATGAAGATCACCAACTACAAATGTCACCTCGACTAGCACTATAAATGTAAATATGTGGGGGGAAATGATTTTTAAGCACAAAGACACGTTTATTAGAAGTGTTTGAGAAAAATAACACTGCGTCTACCACATACGCTATCGACGAGACAGACGGACAGGAAAAAAATGAAGATGTTCCCGGCCTGAGGCTGTTTCGTTTATCAATTCATCCGCCTATAACCTGAACAACATACACAATCATTAACCTGAATGACACATTATTGAACAGGTCAAACTACATTTGTGCCTCTACCATGATAATTATTGATTTTAGATGTGAACATACAATTGGCTATTAACACAACTGTATTACAATTCAATGTTCATACCTATATGTATTTCACCGATTAAACTGAAAAGTCAGGGTCATGATGAACACAAATTGAGGAATTTGTATTGGTTTATTGTTATCATTCTTCCATAGTGTATATTAATTGATCTACTTTTTTTTCCTCATTTGTCATTTCTTTAACATCCTGTTTCGGAATAGTAGTGACTCACTATCCCCCCAACCTCTAGACTACTCTAATACTACACTAACATGTCAAATTTGCAACGATGGAGAAACATGGAGGGCAGTGATAGGGACCCTGATAGACTGTGGCACTGGGTCCATCACAAAAATATCTAATGAGAGCAAGGTGTGCTTTACTGCACTCGATGCCTAAACAAGAAAGATCAACTATATATTTTGAAAATCATTCATTCATTCTTCCACCCATAACATCCTCTGCACTCTGAGGTAGAGTTTGAATGTGTCTGTCGAAACTGCACAAATCCTCCAGCTGTGCTGTGGTCACAATGTTGTCACGAGGGCAACCTAATTATCCATAGGTGGACATCATTGTTCAACATAACAGCTATGCTGAGGAGAGACACTTCATTCCTGGAGGACCATAGAACTTGTGCTCAAGGATGCCAACCAGGAAGATACAGCGGCCCCAGGGAGAGGCAACTTTGGAGAAAAGTTACTTTGGAGAGAAAGTTACCGTTGACTTCACAGGTATGAGCTGTCAATGACTCTTAATTAGGGACAATTTATTCCTGAAACAGCTTATAGTGGGAGGACTACCAGAGAGTTACTCCCTGAGGCTGGAGACACCAATTGAGATAGAAGGTGGCACTTTGAGGAGACTTGATAAGCTTATTTGCCCCAGTGGTTGAGGATACTCGTGGATAGCTATTGTAGGTCACTGACATGGTTTAGAAACCCAACAATGGCAACTCACTAGGGGTGAATGGAAGCTGACCTGAGTTGTTGTTTTTGACATGCGATTGTTACATCCTGTAAAAAAATCTGGGTCGGTTTCCCAGAGGTGGCAATTGCACCCTCATTATAATCCTTGCACATCAGAGATGGACCTGAAATGGTCGCTGCAGGTGTGGGCGCTGTGCAGTTTCTGCAAAATGGCCCCATGAAAATCCTCATTTCATTTTAGTCTGCATTTGTGTACGAAGGAGTTGTGTTATGGTTTACCCCACAAGGGCTTCCTACTGATTCCGCGAGCTGGAATGCAGAGTAACGACACACGTTTTTGTTGTTTATACCGATATACCGATATATCTATAATGTAAATTTTGTGTGTTTATATTTTTCTGTATATAGAAACTATCTTTCTTCTTTTTTTCTCTACTCAAACTACTTGCACCGAATTGCAGCACCTTATTTTCATTACACAATTCAATTGCTGTAATGACAATAAAAGATTCCTGATTCCTGATTCCAATTGCTGACTCACTGCTGATGTGACAATGACTTTCTGACGTCTTGGTGAAGATTGAGTATTGTGTCCACTTCACCATCAGTCATTATGGGGAACTACCCAACCCTTTGTTCACTGTTTTCAACATATAAATTACAATAACTGGTATCTTGATTCCAGCTTATGATGGCATTGCTCTGAAAATTGAAATGCAGTGTAATGACACCATTGTGTATGCATAACCCTGTTGGTGATGTGATTTCAGTGAGAATAGACCACGGAATCCCTTCAAATGTTTCCATAGCCCTTTTTCCGCGCAATTACATGATTGTGTGGGCACCATGTGTGCGTGTGTAGGCGCCATGAAGAAACAGCGCAAGCAGGTGGATATTGGACTCTCTCGCTAGGCATGTAATGCATAGGTAGCAGCAGCAGCTGAGAAATGAGCAGTGTGTGACACCTGAACAACGTCAACCACCAAGGGATGGTAAGAAATAAAGAAAATGTACACGGTCAATCCAAGACACAACAGCTCCCAAAGTGTGTGCATCAGCCAAGCCATCATTTGTTTTTCTTTGTGATGCTGAGGCATGAATGAATGACTTGTCCTATTCCCTAATGTGACATTGTTGAGGACATTTACAGTATGCCCGGGATGTGCCATCCACTCATCAACATCAGATGTCTACATACATACCTGATGTGACTCCACATTTAGACAGCTTGAGTTTTTAAAACAGTAGAATGAAAAAGCTGCTCTCTACCTCAATTAAACAGGTGTAAATATTAGGTCTGTCATCACTGTAATTGTAATTTAAGTGCTTTGATGCAGTTCAAGTTGGTCATTAATATTTGTTTGTTTTTTCACCAAAAATCCTTACTAATGTTTGTCCTGTTTTGAAACCATTGCACTTGCATTCATTGTGTTTGAAAGCTATTTTTTTGTTTAGCTAAGAATTGTTGGAAGAGATCATAAATCGATCTCTAGCTTTGTGTTCTCTTGATTTCCAAGCCACATATTTTGGTGAGAATTTATGATGATACAGATATATCTTGAAATGCAAAATAATGAGATTGTTAACATGCAATTACACTGGTCAACATCAAATTTATTGTTTAAGTTTGGGTTTTTTTTAGCTTACCAAGCTTCTTTTGGTATTAAACATGGTTACCACGATAAAGCTTTGGCACCACTCATGGTATGCAAGTCATGCACTGAGTATCTGCGTCAGTGGACCAAAGGCAAGAGAGGAGAGGGAGGGAATATACACCTAATCAATCCCCTTAAGAGGATTACATAGTTTTCACTTGTTTATTACAAATACACACATGGAAGTATGAGCACCATTTCATGCAGTAGTGGAGGGTCTCAAGAGTGATTCTGAAAGCGCCCCTGAGCTGGTTGGGGTTTAGGTGCCTTGCTCAAGGGCACCTTGGCAGTGCTCAGGAAACAAACTGCAGTCCCTCCAGCCACCAGTTCAACCTCCAGTCTCATGTGTTGTCACCGGGACTTGAACCGACCACTCTCCATTGCCCAGGCAGGGTTGACTGAGCCACCGAGTTGTCTGAGTTGCCTGAGTTGCCTGAAGTTTGGAATTCCCATGATTTAGACAACAAACCATGTCACTCACTGCCACTTCAGTGCTATTCATGTGACTGGGATCAACATGAAGAACCGTAGCTGCCTAAAGTATCCTGATCTTGAGCTCACTTTGATGAAATTCCAGTATCTGTCTTTGAAGAACTTCTTGACATCAGTGACAAAGATTCCTTCATTTGAATAATTCACTCTGTTAAATAAGTTTTTTTCTCCTAAAACCCTTTTTAGATGAGACACATTGAAAAAAAACAACTGATAGTGTCACAAATATTTAATCACTTTTGTCAGAACATTGGATTTTTGTAAATGAAATTAGCATTAGAATTTTTTTTTGAGTGAAATTGATGCTATTTTTGGATTCAGCGGAACTACATGGTCCTAAAGTCAGCTGAGAGAGCAAAGCGAACTTTCTTTTCTTTTCTTTTTATAATTTTTTTATCAATGTGACTCATTGAGCCTAAGTACAGGAATTCAGAGATTAATCACAAAGTGAAGAATTGATTGTTTGACATGACAAATTGAAGTACTGCTTTCTGAAATTAAAAATGAAAGGATGCAAGTTTTAACACCCATTATCCATCGCCCTCCGTTTAGTTGGTTGAATGCAAGGTTTCTGCTCTAGGCGGCGTCTAAGAAAAACAATGAGGGGCACATATTTTAATGTAGTGCATTGTTGAATTTGAATATTTAGTTTGAAAATAGGACATCCAGCAAATGGCTGATATTTGAACATTATCACGTGTGTCCTCCACCCTGACATGTTACAGTGACAGAGATTTCATCTCAATTTTCTCAGTTTTATTTGCATAGTGCCAAATCAGAGCAGAAGTTGTCTCAAGGTGCTTTCCAGGGTGGAGCAGATGTAGGCAACTTATGTAAAAACATGTAGGCAACTTATTTGTGTCGGTCCTTGCTAACGCAGATTTTCCAACAGCCCAGTTATATTGCATTGTGTGTGTTATGTTTACTTAATGAAACAGTGCATGAAATATGCCAGAATCACCAAAGAAGGGACAGTTTTCATCAACATTCCCTCAGTCTGATGCTCATAGAAAATAAACTACCGATGTTTACTCTTTGACATGGCATGAGCGTATTTCTGCTGGTGCATCCCACCTCTGCTCCTAGGAATGTATTATTTCTTGATTCCACGGCAATATGAAGGGACAGCATAAGCTTCGGGTTTCAGAAAGCCGAGAGGTTAATGGGTATATTTGGCTCTGGTCAAGAATTGCAGAGAGCATTGTAGGGATGACAGTCTGTGCCCTCGCAAAGTGCTGGATTCAAACTTGTTTCCTCAAACCACAATGCTTTGATAGTTTCTCTCTACTACTGAACACATAAGCTATGTGCTGTATGAATGATTCCCAAACATCATTCATGTCATGCCTGCTGTTTTTCCCAGTATACTGAGTGAAAATCATCAAATGTTTCTAATTGTACCAAGTTCCATCAGGCTGTTGCAGTCAAAACAGAGGTCTTGGCATTGTAGCTCTCATGTGCTGTGACCCATTTTGCCTCAGTATATTATTTAGACCTCGGCAGAGAAAAGGAAGATAAATGGATGAATGAGTCAATGAAGGCTTGTTCAGAATGAAAACGACCACAGAAGAAACTGGAGGTGTTTGTATGCGCGAGGAACACTGCCATACTGTGTTAACGATACCTTTTGAACTAAATGGATTCTTGTTTTATAAGCTCGCCCAATATTACAGCGCCGCATTGTCAAGACAGCTGAATACCGCCATTACACGTGCCATCTGCCGCCCGCTCAGCCACAATCCATACTGAACGACGCTTTCATTCAAACAACAAACATTTGTTCTACGCTCGCTCGCCATTGTTCCCAGCCAATAGGCAGAATTTCCTCTAATTTGGTCTGTACCAATGACTGTTTGAAATCTCAGCAACAATGCTGTGTTTGTGAGAAGGACTGACTGTCAATGATTTCTTCCAGCGTGGAGCTTCCCAGACGAAAAAAAATAATAATAAAAAAGGAGGTTCTGTATGCCCATTTCATGGACTATTATGGTGATTTCTCCTCAGGATGTTTTCTCTACATTATCATTGGAAAATTTGAAGAAACAAGATGCAAGTCATTTCACTCTTCCAAATCAAACAAAGTTCAGTTGAATTATGTATCCTGCAGCGGTTTTGAGAAAAACGGACTGACCGTGCAGACATGTTCAATCAGCCTGGTTGACGGGGAACGTAGGTGACAAAGCACAGCTGGTGTCGAGGTTTGCGTCATCTTGACTCCTGTGTGTCGGTAGCGACAGATTGTTCGACTCGCAGATGCTGCTGAAGCGACGTGTTCACACAAAAATGCCACTATTCGATATTTTATCCCGAGAAGGCAGAGATGTTCTCACTCTGTGACGCAGATGGTCTTTTTGTGTTCTCGGTTGACACAGTGTCAAAAGAAATCATGCGTTCTGTGTCTCAACAACCAGAAATGTGCCAGCTAGATCTGTTGGGTACACAAAGCATTTTTAGAGGTTTTCCTGTGGATTTGGTTTCAAGTCTGGAGATGCCATTTTTGGACAAGCTGTCAATTTGGGGTGACGGATCCTCTCATGAGCGTCGATGCCAGCTCAGTCATTGTGTCATCGCGCCTGGAGGATCCCATTGCTGCCGCAATGAGTTCTGAATCACGATTTGGGTTTCAACGACGTTAATTTTGCAGCACTCATCATCCCGGAGAGCACATTCGAGTTTGGGATGATGTTACACAATTCAATTGCTGTAATAACAATAAATGATTCCTGATTCCTGATTTGTGAAAGAAACAAATTTACTCAAATGTGAGACCTGATATCCACTTTTTAAAATTTCTTGACACATGAAAAACCTCAAGAATTTCCGATTGGAATCACCATCCTGGATCGCCGCATTATCACATTTTTTGTCACTCTCATTAGATTCCATCACAACAGCGATGTGTTGCAAATGTGGAGGAGGTATTTGAGTGAGGTGGTGATCTAAACTGACGCAGATGAGGTGATTCCACGATTCCACAGTTCTAAAGAGACAAAAGTTGTGTCAGCTGTGATTAAGTGTGGTCCATGTAACTTTGCACAGAAGCATAGTGAGGGTGTTATTACAAGATGAAGGAAAAAAACCCTCCATGGAAGTAATCATGACTGTGAAAGTTTTATGACTGTTTTCACAAGGCTCCCGTCTGATGTGTTGAGGGCTCTGTGGTTAAGGTGATTTAGTGTTACAAGCTTAGTGGCTAAGTGACATTTGATGGAACACATTTTAAGGAGAATCGGATGCACGTTGATTTGCCAGCAATTACTGACGTGAAGCTTCATTTTCACCACCAATTGGACATGCTAATAATTGCAGTCCATCACTCTGAGTCCTTGGATCAATGGGCAGAACCAGGCAGTAATATTGTCCATGGCACTCTGCGGGCATGTCGTTATGATAAATAGCTCATTCACCCGAGCTGCAGGAGGCTGTGCAGCATTTTATGTAAAAGGGATGGAAAGACATTTTTGCCGCAGCTCTGTCCACCAAACATGGTAATTTAGGGAAGTTCGCAAAAGAGTCCCGACACTTTTTCGCATCAAATGCAATTTTGCATCGCAAGGTATCTCTCTCTCTCTCTCTCTCTCTCTCTCTCACACACACACACACACACACGCGCGCGCGCGTGCACACACACATATGGACTTGCTGCACTCGCTGTGACACACCCTTGTGTGGATTAGTTTGAAAATAAAAATACTTTTGACGGGTTGATTCACATGTTAAAATATTGATGTTACTGTTCATTCTACTTACGAATTTGGGTTCATTCTTTCTATTTAATCTATTTTTAGTTATTCTATCCATCGATGATATGTAACTTTTTATAGGACGTATTTTCTGCTAGCTGGCAGAAACTACTTCTGCCACCTAAGTACTACAACCTAATAAAAAGCCTCCCGCAGTTCCGCAACAATGACACTCACCATGCTATTGTTAGTGAGTGATTCAGTATTTACTATACACCCATAAACCTCACCTCAGTACTCTCCTTTATCTCAATTGATCATTAAAAGGGTTGGAGAAAAAACACTTAATTTCAACATTGAAACGCCATGAAAATTCATTACAAGTACAATAGCCTAGATTTTAATGAACTTGACTATCAGTATCAGTATTGGGATTGGGAGCAAAGTTACTGTGTTGAGCTGATTTTGGCACAAGATCAAATTCTGCAGTATGGTACATCAGCAAGACACAGTTTGAGATTCATGACTTCTGCCGTGTGTAGGGACAAGACCTCCAAATACAGTAAAATCATGCATTATTGATTTATTTCTTTCTCCCTTAAAATTCTTGAATTCTGCTCTAATGTATGATGATGTGTCATGCTAGGACTGACATCGCATACGTACATGTTTTACTCACTTCATCGTATTTACCTGGTGTAGTATCTAAATCTCTCAACATTAGTTGCCTTTAAGGATCACTTGAAGCTTTTCTGATCAATTGAAAAATAGATTCAAATAAGATACTTGCCCATACAAATCCCGCCTACAAATGGAACCACACCGATTTGCTGGATGAGAGAAACAGAACACATCCGAAAGCCATTGTTGAAGTCACCTTGCTATTATGTAGCTCCCAAGCTCACGAGCTGCTATAAATGCTCCTGGGCCTCTTTACGATTTGGCACCTGAACAGTTTATTGGCTGCCATCAGTTTGTAAGAGCTGGTGGCATGCCAAACTTGAAGTACTGCTCGGTTCACAGCAGGAAGGGACTCCGAAAATAGAGCTCACTCACTCACTCTCACTTTACCTCCATTTAATTCATGTTCCAAACTACAATATTTGCTTTATTCGACTATATTGCTGTAACTATAAACTTATATTAAATCAAACACCAAATAAACAAACAGTCCTGAAGATTAAAGGACCACAAATGGGATTCAGCCTTTTAATGTAAACTATAACTAAAGTAACACTGTCTGGTGTTTTTTTTCCAGTAACTTCTCTGACTATGACAGAAAAGAAAAAAAAGAGAGATGAAAAAAGATCTGCATCAACAACATCTGCAAATCCGCAGCAACAGCAACTTTTCAGTTTTCTGAACATGTAAGGCACAAAGTTAAAATGGGAGGAATGTAAATACTGTGCCTTCCACATACACGTCAATTTTGGTTTAGAGGTTTTTGTCGTGGTGGGTGATTTTTTTTCTACAGCCTTACATTTTTTGCGTCATTCCCTGATGTCCATGTCCCTGTATGTCATCGTGTTGTTCTCCCTTAAGCAACACTGGCACAAAATTCAGCCTATAGTTGCCAAATCTCCATTTGCCAATTGCTAACAGCAGTTTAAGTATAATTGCATTGTCTTATCCAATTCATAAAGCATGAGGGACCACAATGACAAAAAATGACTTCTATGAACACTGTCTGCAAGATGAAATCACCTTGCTATAACAATTTCTTGAACTTGAAAGCGATACACTATTTCTTTGGGTTGGCAAAATCTTTCTTCCTTCATGGCTGAACGGAAATGTGTCTATTAATGATAAAAGGAAAAATAACTCGCACATGACTGGGTGTGCAATGGTCAGCGACATGAGATGTCATTATTGTAACAAAATGAGAGGGGCTAAAAGTCTGTCTCCACCATAAAATGAGAACTACTGCTGTTTTTGCATGTCTAATTCCTTTGTGGTGAGCTCATGGAAGACCCCGACTGGTATTCAAAAGTGTATAAATACTTATGATCACAATTAAATGACAAAACTCATGTGAGGCCATATGTAGCCAAAGAACATTCAGTTTTATGTTGCAAATTGCATCATTATTACACTCCACCGTGTGCCTCGGAAAATGCAGTCGCTGAACTTTTTTGGTGCGTATGTGAGCCAAAATACAAAGTCCTGCTCATTCTGCTCACTTTATAAGCCCCTCCAGGTCCTTCGTTTCAGTTTTCTCTTTGTTTTTATAACGTAGATTCATTGCCTAACAATAAAATACTTGACGATACCAACGATTTAGGATCTTGCATAGTAAATTTGTAAGAGGTGCCGAGCGAGGTTAGCTTCAAATATATCGTCTCTGTCGCTGAAAGGCAAAGCAAAGTTTTGCATCCATCCTTGGCAGACACTGCGAGTAGCTAAACCTTGGAGAGTATCAAACTTAAAAACATATTGCGCAGGCACTGTCCTGTGGCCGACAACCTCGATTCAAAACGTCCAGTAATATCCAAGAAATTGGAAGGTTAACAACCGTAAAACAGCATTTCATGCACACACACACACACAAGCACCTGCACGACCACAAAAGTGAGTGCTGATTCGTCCCTAACTGTTAGATTTGTTGTTAGCACACAAGTAATAAGTGAATCTTAACTCATAACTGTGGATTTATGGAGTTAGAGCCAGTGTAAAGGTGCCCTTGAGCAAGGCCCACGGGAAACCAGCTGTGCGGTTAATCGATCTGCCAGAAAATTGCAGTGGCTGTGAGTTGCTCCCAGGTGTGAGGGTATTGCACAGCACATGTATGAGAACGAAGCTGAGCAGGTCTGGAGAAAGATCATGCCGGCTCAGCAGAAAAAATAAAAATAAAAAATTGCCCGCTGAGGTTTAGAGCGCAGTAACATTGCGCCTTGCAACTGAAACCAAAGTCATCAACACGCTCGAAAACCAAATCTGTGCGGCTGAAACATTGTAGCAGCACATTAACGCTTTTTAATACCTCGTTGACTGAAAGGGCATCATCGCTATCAAGCTAAAGTAGTACTTAACTCCTCCATAAACTTTGTTGTCAAACTTAAGAGGCATAAAATCAACATATGAATGTGGAATTTTGTCTCATTGTCAGTCTATGTTGTGTTTAACAATGAAACCGTGAGAGCATGAGTGAAAAAACTCAGTGTGTCCTAAATTGTTGGGGCCTATGCAAGGAGAAGAAACTATGAAATGTAATTGTGACATTCACAAGCATGAGGACAAAGATATGAGTAGGACTGTAGGCAGAGGAAATTATAGTGGCAGCATCCATGTCTTTATCACTCATCTTGCGACATCTGCCAATACATTGTTACTGACTAAGAACCAATAATAATGTGGAATAATCAACAATCTCAGCATGGATATTGCCATTTTCAGGTTACAAAGCTCTGTGATAGCCTGGACTCATACTGCGTCTACTATTGTGTACCACTGGAGAAAAACACCAATAATCCAACAAAGTACTTTATCTCTTGAGTGGTGGTGATGTTAAGCAGGTGCTTTCTGTATTTTGTAACTTCTTTGACATACATTTGCATGTTTATGCCGACTTAACCACCTTATTGGTGGCATCGACTCGACTTTGTGCTGTTGAATGATGCTGGGGCTGTTTCGCATCTGTAGTCCATTTCAAAATTAGATACTGAATTGTCTACCTTCCCTTGTGCTGAGGCTGACGTCCTCCTTTCAAATGTGGCCGTTAAAGTTGGTGTCCCAGTGACAGTTTCATGCTTGAGTTAAGTTGAGGGTTGCGGGTTTCACAAAAAATGAAATGAAAAGACCAACTACTGTGCCTGTGCTTTTTAAGCACACAACTCTGGTTTGACACTTACCATAATAACACCTGGCTGTGCATTCATGCCTCTGGAAATGGACAAATAAATGGGATACAATTTGTCAGGCACATCTACTCCTGAAGCGGTCCGTGTTTATGCCTCTGTGCTTAGTCTGCGAGTCATTATGTTGAAGTGTCACCGCAACACACTGAACCTACAATACGCGCAGCTATATAATCATATAACGCATTCTGACAACGCTCAACAGGCAGGTGGAGTCTTATTCAGAAATAAGTGCCCATAGGGCACAGCAAGAGAAATATTGATGCAAGCATGACTCCTGTCCCCATGCTAAGACTGGCGTGACTAAGACGATAAGCATGAGCCATAAACTCTAGGACAAAAACAAACAAAACAAAAAAAAGTCGAATATCTTTTCTGGAGCATAGCAAGGGCGTAATACATCAGCTTGAGGGCTGTGTGATGCTGCCTTTCTTCTTCTTCTTCTGTTTTTTTTTGCTGCTAACTGCTGCAGCAGTGATAATGTGCGCTTAGCCCTCCAGTTTCATTCGAGTGAGAAGACCTCCCACATTCTGTCAGCCCCCCTGATGCGCTGATAAGTATGCTCCACAGGACCCGCCACGCCGTCGCTGCCTACTGGAGGCTGGTGCTTTGTGCTGGATTGATAGACAAGGTGAGGAGAGCCATTGATCTCAGACAGGTTTAATGATAATGCATCCCTCGCCAAATTCGTCAGCTAAACACATAATCGAGGATCAGTGATGGTCTGTTATTCGCTGGGGCGCCCGAGTGACTCACTTATTCTCACTCACAGTGACATAAAAGCATTTAAATCTTGTTTGTTTTGTATTTTTAGGTTGCATGGGATGTATGCTATGCTAACATGCGTACGGCAGATAAGCACTGCAATTAGCTTTGTCTTGCATGCTTAGCCGTAATTCACGTCTGGATTAAATTTCTCTGTCAGCAAACATGAGACACAGTCAGTTTGACTTGATAATTTGAAACTGCCGATGAGAAGTGATTCCCAAAGAATCCAAACTATAATCAATTGTCCATTGGTTGCTCAGTCCTCATTTGCAGAGCCTCTGCCTCAACTGCTCCACTTCTCCTAAATGGTTTTCTAATCAGAGCGCCACAAATTTTGGCGCTCAGATCAACTCAGAATGCCACAAATTGTTGGGCTCAGATTAGCCAATCAGCAGGCAAGGGAGTGTGTGTGCCAGTGGTGCTGACAGCCAATCATCTCTCAAGTCTGATTTTAATGTACAAGGGTCTTTGCGTTGGCATGCGCATGCACTCTCCGCTTTCACAACAACAACAACCCAAAACAAAGTGGACCCGGGTAACAACTTGACAGCATAGCCACCAAAGGCATCCTAACAATCCAGTCTGGAATTATGAAATAATAAATAAGCACTGATCCAGTCACTGCTGAGTTTATATTGCCTTCTCTTCAAAATTTCATCCACTGTTATTGCCAGTAGAAAAATTCCAATTATCCTGCGGTTGCTCTGTTGTACTGCTCTTATATTCAAACTTTTGCCTTTATTGACAATTTGAAGAAACAAAAGCCCCAGCCTATGTTACTTATGCCCCTCTAATGAAACAACTCCATGTTCCTCCTCACTGATCTTACACACGCCAGTCACTTACACCTGTATAATAACACACAAACTCGCACCCTCTGCCCTTTGATTGACACCCAAATACATGTTGACTCAATTACTCAATATCCATTTTAAATGACTGCAACTAAACATGGATTTTTCCACATGTGACATGCAGCAATTCCACTGCTGACCCCGAGTCTGGGGGGGACGGCACCTGTCTTTGCATTTTCTTTCACTTCATGCAAAGATTCTGGCACTAACTTTCAGCCCCAACACCTGCAGAAATACTTGACATAGAGGCAAAATGACACAACACATTCAAGGAGACAAGGACGAGAAAACTTTGCATCATCCCAGAGGGTGAATCCTTCATGTCCACATGAAAAGCCTTTCACAGACATCAAGCAACAACAGTTTGACTCAACTTTCTTCTTATCTGCCATAGTACTAAATCAAAAACAATCCCCATAGCTGAGAGGAGAGAGAGAGAAACAACACGCTCTGCGTAGACAGCACAGCACACTGTATTTCTCAGCAGCTGATAGACAAAAACACAGCACTTAGAGAAGAGAGAGAGAAAAAGAGTCTTACCTGGGAACACAAGCACAGCAAATACCCATGAAAGGATGATGAAACATACTGAATTATACATGCTTCCTCCCCTCTACGAAAACCAGGTCTGCTCCTTTGGCTTTATGAAAACAACAGCACAGTTTTTTTTTCCTTTTTTCGTTTTTGTCTGTATATTTTTCTTTTTTTTCTTTCTTTCTTTCAGTTTTTTTTTCTATTTTCTTTTCTTTCTTTCTTTTTTTTGGGGTCCGCTTTTTTGGTGTGGTCTTTCCCCAAAAAAGTCTTCAGAGAGCTGATTCCACTTTGCTGATGCTTAGTTTATTTTATCCCGCCGATTTTGTTTGGGGGGATTTTATGTTTTGTTTTTTTCCCCCCCTCGCCGTTGTTCTCAGGGAGAGGGATTGCGGGGGGGAGAAATCAGTCAGTTTGGAGAGCTGCTCATCCCGAGTCGCAGGTGTACTGAAGATGCTTTTAAAATCCAGTGCAAGTAGTTGGCAGCGCGCACGGAGAGGCTGGCTCCCTTCGCAGTGTTCCAGCTCCCTCTCTGCCACGTCCTCCGGCTCACACAGGGACCAGCACTCTGCAAGATTGGGGGGGAGAAGGAGGAGGGTGGGCAGCCTCTGCTGTGCTCATATTGGCTGAGCCTTACGTCAGTCATCCGTGAACAGTCCCAGCTCTGTTCAAACCCCCACCTTTTTTATTTTTTTCCCCTTCCCTGGCTGCTATGCATGTTAAATCCCTGCATCCCCTCCCCATCACCTCCTCTGTCCGCCCCCTTCTCTTCTCCCGACAGAACTAGAACATAATTTAATACAAGATGAAGGATTGATATTCAATTAAACCTGAAAATAAATGCCAATGGGGATAACACATACTGAGCACTTTTTCCTAAAGAGCGTCCACTTGATGTAAATGTCTGTGTTGCTCAACATTTTTTAACGAGGGATGTGAGTGGCCTGGGTACTCCAAGGCACAGCAGTGCTATGATGAGCTCTGACATACTGAGGAACACCATGTTTACATTTGCAGAAAATAGATATAGTGCCGGACAGAGGGAATATAGTGAGGGGACAGCCAGTGTATACTTGTTTATTATTTTGGGTACGCAAAGTCACAGATGATGGATGATTCACCTAAGAACCAGGCTCGTATCCCCAAACCGAAATACGAAGCGTACTTTGTGACATGCCCATGTTTAAAACTTTGTAGAACAGGAATTAGAGATATTACGAGTTTTTCACAATAATGTCGGAAACAGTGTCATAGTGGCAGTAAAGGATTCTAACTCTTATCCCAAGGGGAATAATTGTAAATGAGGCTACTGCTATGCAAAAACAGACGGCAAGGAAAAGAAATATAAAGATGTTTTAAACAACATAGAACCTCAACAAACACAATAAATTTGTAGATATAGATAGTCTTAACGCACATTGCAGAATTTGCCCACATGTGCACACATTGTGGAACTCGCTACCAAGCATGCACATTCTAATTCCTTAACTGACACGGTCGAATGTATTTCAAGTTTCAGTTTTATTTTCCAGTCTGTAAGTTCATTCAGAATGTTTGACCCCCAAAACATCATCCACCTGCTTCGTCGGCAGTTTCTCATCCACCAGTGAGATTGGAGAAGTAAATGAACACGACTACGGCAGTGCTTTCTTACAAACAGGCTAATGGCACCTACACATTTATTTTAACACAATGTTTTCAACCCATACAGGCCTGTAGAAATTTAAAGGTAACCAGCAGTTTCAATATTTGTGCATTCAAAGACTCTGTTTACATAATGCCACATCACAACTTGCTAAATGATGTCACTTGAGAATGTTAGTGATCAGGCAAGGTGGGAAACCGTCAGCTCGGTTATTGTTGTTGTTGTAAACGCCACTGCATTTTCTTGTTCAGAGAGCCCAAGTGAACACAGATTTAGCGGCAGCAGTTTTACAGCTGTTACGATAAAGCTTTAAAGCAAGTCGTTTTAAAAGCTGTGCATGAAATCTTTCCATCTCAAAGAAATTCCTCTGAAACATAAACGTTCTCAATAAAGTCCTGACCTCAGTCCTCTTAAAGTACACATAGCATTCATTTTATCAAGACCCTGGATGGAAGTTAAATAGAAAAATTATTTGCACTGGTTGAATGTAGAGGGAAAGAATTCATATTGAGGAACATATACACCATCTTAAAAGAGCCAGCCAGGCTGCTCAGACTGGCACACAGCCTCACACCTGCTCATCTTCAACATAGTGCCCATGACAAATCACATGGATTGGCACGAAAATTCAAATCAAATCATCGCTTGAATCAAACCTAGCAGTTGAGTCAGAGACACGGTGCTGTGGGCACAGAGGGAGCAGTGGGGATGACCTGGCGCGGAACTAATGATAATTGAACAAATGAACAATACTATCAAGCCTCTTTAACACATCTGTAGCAATAGTTACAAGTAAGGATGATGTAACTCTTCTGTTCCCTGTAGTAGGGCAGCATTTGGTCTCAAATGTTAACAATGAACCCTGTTTGAACGTCTGCTCTCAGGCAGGCGTTTTAGGGCAATCAAATCTCGGACAAATAGACTAACAGCTTTTACCCAGCTGCCATAATTCACCTTAATAGTTTCAAAACAGAACAGTTTACAGGAAATGCTTAACACTGCGGTCAGCGTTAAGCATATACATTTACATTTACATTTACATTTACAGTTAGCTTCTACACTATTCCGGTCAGCTCAAACATTCCCATCCCATCTGCGCTGCTATTTTTATCAAATTGTTATTTATACGGATATCTATAATTTATAATGATATTTATAATGTAAATATTGTGTGTTTACATTTTGTGTATATAGAAACTCTCTTTCTTCTTTCCTCTCCTTCTTTCTCTATTTGAAATATTTACACCAGAATGCAGGCACCTTAGTTTCTTTACACAATTCAGTTGCTGTGATGACAATAAATGGTTCCTGATTATTGATTCCTGATTTATCTTATGACTTCTGGTGAGGAAATTGTTTACAAGTTGCGATTCATTTTTTCACTGACACGAGTCTGCACAGTTGTGGGATTCCTTGCTTGACATGAACTTCATAAACTTATTATTTTGGTTCATTGGGGCTCCATTTTTCAGAGCAAAACAAATAACGGTGTGGTTGCACAAATCCCGAAGCATTTCTGTTGATGCCTTAAGGAGGAATTAATTCTGAATGTTCTGAATGATGATGCCTTCATGAATATAGACAGAAAAAGGAAGCTGAAAGAAGTCTAAGCATTTTAGATGAGAACTTTTTTTTTTTTTTTTTTTTGGGGTTTGAA
>OMPJ01010106.1:65413-79626 GCA_900312935.1 Carapus acus
GGCGGCTTGAAAGGTTTGCGCCAGATTGCTGGTATAGGCTCCAAATAAGTATATTAGTATAATAATAATGCTTGAAAAAGTAAATCCAATTAATCGAGGGAATTGATTTAATTGTATTTCCGTGACAATGTACGTTCTAATATTGGGGAGAGCAATTATGTGGCCAATCTGCTTGCAGCCATGTCATCGATTTGTTCCTAAAATCCATGTAATTTCACTGTAAGATGAAATATGATTGCAGTAAAATGGAGGATATCCAGACAGCAACATCTGCACACATCTATCATTTGCCTTGTCACCAACATACCTAGTGGTAGTTCGCCCTCCTACTTTGACTGTGAAAGCGCGATGGCTAAACGCTTGCATTGTTGCAAACGGTAATCCTTTCTTTGGTCCTCATCCAAGCTGGTATCCATTTCAAGCCAGTGTTTAGTTTTTTGTTTGATCAATCCACTATTGATTGGGACTCGCTAATTTGCACAAGCCCATAATTGATTCAGGCTACACTCAGCTAAACAAATATATTATTGTTAAACGATTCACCAGCAAGAGTAATAAATCAAGTTGACAAAATTAAAAAACAGAAAATTTGTCCTTTTGCAATATGGGAACACACCATATCTAATGCTATTATACTGGCGCAACAGCACCATTCCCAGTTGAACCAGCTAAGTCAGATAAATCCTGAAAGTGTCGGGTGAACGTGCAGTTTCTTCTCATTTCAAAGTATCTCCCCATTCTACTCCACATGCTCTTATCATGACGCGCTGAACCTTGAATAGAGTCTGTGGGTGGATAGAATAACCCAGCGACATCCTCGCCAGCTGCTGGAAAGGAAAATTGGATTGAGGACGCGACGCCGTTCACACAAGGGCTCCTCTAGCTCTGAATTACCAGCATCAGTATTCATTCCCACCAAAGCAGGTCAGCCCCACTGTTGGAACACTTTCCTCTCTCAGATGCTGTCTGGTCCTGTTTGCGAACACTGGGCTGCATTTCATCTCTGGCTTAATTGCTGTTAGTTTTGGAGCATTTTCATGGGACCAGAGAGGAGCAGCAGTATGAAAACAGGATATTTATTTCCTGTGTCATTGAGTTAATTGTCGGGCCAGAGTCTGCTCGCAGCCATTCTGCTTAAATTCTTAGCGAACTGGCCAACAAATCCTGGCGGAGGGGGAGACATGGTGAAGTCCAGTTCTCATTTACATGTGAAAGAAATGGCAATGTCCTTTTGTCGTGGACATCAGACGTGCCGACGTCCAAGTTAAAGCTGCTTTTCCCAGCTGACTCGGATGAATATTGTGGAAATGATATCCATTCCAGACACTCCAACAATAAGAAGAATGTGTGCCGATTGAAAATAAGTCACAGGTTCCGTCGTTTACTTTGGAATTTCTCCAGCCGCATTCAAACTGTGACTTTTTTCACTTTTCACAGTTCGACGGTTTTGTGTCACCAGTTGGCTGTAACGTGTTGTTTCGCAAGAGCAATGTGACCACTCGCAGATATAAACACATTATGTAGCGCAACTGCACACTGAGCAAATCACACAGATGGCAGCAAAAATATCGTATAGAAAATGCAGCCCAGGGTTTGAAAAAAAAGTGAGATGATTCTCAGTGTTCAGGAAGATGTGATGTATTTTAATAAAAACCTCATTATAAAGGGATATTTGCCACTTTTGAGTGGAATAAATCAGGGGTCTGTTGTCGCTCAACACCAAATGCTTTATAATTTTTTCAATGCTTGGCTGTGTCTATCAGGACGTTTTACTGCATTTTCCAAAGTATAAACAGCATTTTGCAGTTGATGGCTTTAAATTGAGCCGCACTGAACATCGACAGTCTGCTTATGCAAATCCAAAGAGGGAATTTGGCAAAATGAATCAGCATTTGAGACAAGTCAGAAACTGCAGCTCAACTGGATTCGTGGTGAGCCATTCATCAGCTATGCCTGTTCCATCCAATATTTCCTAATACATCAACTCTGAGGGGGGGCCGGCTTTATTTTTGCAGCAGTATACAGCGGACTTTCCCAGACTTTTATTTTGTCCAGTTTTGGAGGAAAATAGATTAACCTCGATTCACCATCCAGTAGCATTGTGGACCGCTGGACATGATCAACATGAGGTTGTACCTACTGTAAGTTTAAACTCACAGAAACCCAACACAGAGCGTTTTTGCAGTCAACCATTCAAGTGGCTGAGTAAACTCAATTATCCCTGATGGAGTCAGAGAATTGTCTGGAGTGTCTTTTGTGGCTGAAGTCACTTAGGTGCAGTTAAGGTAGAGAAAAACAAGAGAACACAAAGTTGTGTACGGATTTAGCTCAATATAGGCCAGTAAGGAGCCTCCGTCTAACTATTCTCTACCTCCATCTCAGCCTGCCCAATTCCGAAGTGTCCTTGAGCAAGATAATTTCCTCTTAAGAGATAATTCTCTCAAGAAACGGTTCATCTCACTCATCCACTCTGATACACCTACAAGAACTTCTGCATTAGATACACAGACTGTACAAAAAATCCTTCATGACGTATTGGAAACATGTTTGGTCAGGGGTAGATTGGGAGACTCCTGCCTCAAATATGAGTCTATCTCTATCTATCCACTTTCCACCAAAATTGAAAATGAATAATTATATAAAAACGACTCATGTGAAACCATGGTGCATGTATACTCAATATTTTTTCTGAGAGATATCAGAGAGAAACCTTGCGCAAAGGGGCTCAATGTTGGTTGGTGAAGACGCTTGACAAAACTATTCTGTAGCTTTTGGTATGTTTTCACTGGTGTCCTCCGGACTTCTATTTCTATTTTGGAATAATTTACCTACTCTGCTCTGTCAGTTGTCTTCTAACCTGTATTCCATTTACCTGAGTACTCTTGCCTCTCCTGTGGCTGCCCTGTTTCATCAGATGTTACCATGCTGAGGCACCCGTGCCACCACTCATTTTTCCTGCCTCTCGATTCTCAATTGTATCTTTTGGATTGTCTTGCCTGTGTTTGCTATTGTATTCATTTTGTATGTACGTATGACACAATGGTGATAATCACAACAGTAGTTAATGGTTGTTGATGATAACAAATCATATACAAATGACAGTATTTTGTTTTGATACGGCATATTATGATACATATTATGTTTAGTTATTGATATTACTGTTATTGTTGTTGTCGTTGTTGAATACTATGCAATTTTTATCAATTTATTTCAATTAAATTTTACTTGTGTAGCACCAAATCATAATAGAAGTTAGCTCAAGGCGCTTTCCAAGAGAGAGCAGGTAAAGACCAGACTAGACTAACAATTACATACAGAAACCCAACATTTCCACCATTAGCAAGCACTTGGCAACAGTGGCAAGGAAAACTGCCCCTTCTACAGGAGGAAACCTCAGGCAGACTAGCCCACAGGGCAACCAGCTGAGTTGACCGGTGGGTGGAAAGATACAGAAAAAGACTGAGGCAAAGACACGCACAAAGATGCACAGTAGTAATCGAAAATAGTGGCTGGATTACAAGTGAATTTAACATGTATAACGGGCATGTAGACATGTCTAAATATAAATACAGCATGTGAATCAGGAGCAGGGCCCAGATTTTTTGGCGGTTTGTCATCACAGAAGCACGTCAGTCATCACCGGTCATGCTCCTGTGCGTTGACAAAGCATGAGACACAAACAGTGCGAGGAAAGAAGCTGAGTTAGTAACATGGATTAATGAGACATGAATGCATACAGCTAAGAGAGAAGAAGAGGGGAGAGAGCAAGAGGAAAGGACTGAGGCTCAGTGCATCATGAGAAATCCCCTGACAGTCAAATTCAATAGCAGCATAACTAGGTCTACCTGTAATCTTCAATTAAGAGGAAAGTTTTAGGCCTTCTATTGGAGCAATTTCCATTCAATGTATCTGGGGTGCAGAATTTGGCCAGCGGGTGTCATCATTGGGCCTGATGGTTGAATTGAATAAAAATAAAAAATAAAAAATTGAATAAAAATACGTACTTCCTGGCGAGTGGCAGGTGCTGCTTGGCAGAGGGACCAAACAGTTTTTCGACCACTATGCCTTGCAATGCTTTGCTTTACGTTGCCAAGCCACACCACGCCATTGTGGTAAGAAACTACTGTGCAAACTTTATATGCCCTTGAGGTATTGATCCACGGGGGAGAGTGGTATCTAGGGATGTCCAATATTGGCTTTTTTGCCGATATCTGATATGCCGATATGGTCCAACTCTCAATTTACCGATACTGATGTCAGCCGATATCGACATGTGCGCCGGTAAACGCTTCAGGAGCGCATAGGCACTATTTCGGTGTAACGCAAGCATTATTGTATTTTTATCGGTTTTTATTTTATCGGTTTTGAAGCCAAAAAACCCGATACCAATATTACGTATTTATGCTAATATCGGGTTGATAATATCGGTGGGCTGATATTATCAGACATCTCAAGTGGTATCTTTACATGGAATCAACGACTCCACCTGTAGAGTGCCATCAGAGCAGCTGCTAACAAGGCGTGTCAGTCAGGGTTAAGCTCACCTATGCAGCCTTGAAGCAGGTCCAAGTCTTGGGCTTATCCGCAACACCTACTCTTAAAAGTAATGAGAGTGTCTGACCCCAGACTGAAACTGGAAGAAGTTTCGTATGAGAGGAGCCTATCAGCCTGCCCCTTATTTTACTTCTTCAGATTCTACTCTGTAATTAATCTACTTACTATCACTGTTGCCATTACGGTTAGTGATTAATATTTTGTAACATATATTGTAACATATATCAATATTATGTTGGAATTATTATTATTATCATTATTACAGTTTCTATTCTGACTATTGCAGAGAAGAAGAAGAAACCTTAAAGTAGACGACAATATCAACGCACTGCAGTGATCGCACACTACAATAGTCGTCATGTAAATAATGAAAGAAACAATGAGAACGGATGGCATCAAGCTGTGGCATTTTAAAGCATACTTAAGCTTCAAATTAGACAAAATGCAGACACGATCGTGAAAACATGCTTACTCAAGCGGTCCCAAGCTGTGCTGAGATTTCTTTCTCAGAGGGAGGTTTATTTTAGATCAAATCCATAATCAGCCACATTCAACATCGCAAATTGCTCAATGACGCAAAGGAGTCGAGACAGACACTTGCATCTCTATCTCTAATTTGCCAATGAAAGGCTCATTATCAATGCTAAGGAAAACTATTCTCATTTATTAGCCAGCCAATAGTAACAGATTGCAAATGTGAAGTAAGATGAAATGCTCTCATCTGCATGCACACACAGAGTTTCTTCACTCTGTGATTATTTATTTGTGATTGTCGCAGGCACACTTTGATTGAATTCTTGAGTGGTAAAATCAGTATAGCAGATATTGCCACTGTCACCAAATGAATGGCTTATTTGAATCATGCATGATGACAGAAGTTTGACATTAATTGTGCTATTACGCTGTAGCATCCATTATTTTCTATATGCTAATATTATATGTCATGAAATTATTTAATTTCAGGTGGTAGCAGGAGTCTCAAATAAGCCCCATTGCTGACATACTAGTGAAGGGTTGTGAGCAATATTTATAGCGGTGGTCTTTAGTTTTTTGGACAGAGGAGATGTATGTGTGTTTCATTACTTTCATGGGTAATTGATATTCAGCACATATTCATTTGCCAATTGATACTCATTGCACATATTCATTTGCCAATTGATACTCATTGGCAAATGATATTCAGCAATGTTCACATCTCATACCTGAAATACGCTTGTGTGTGCTTTCAAAACGAAGATTGATATCTATTTTGGTAAATAAATACATTGATATCACAGATTCACATAGAAGTGCGCGTGCAGGTCCGAGCAGGTCTTTCTCATATGACACACCTCTTGCAAGCAATTGAAATTTTCAAGTGGGCTGCATTTGGCCCATGGGCCACCAGTTGTATAGGTCACCATGTTCAAAAATATCGGAATAACAATGTTTGTTTGCAACATTCTAAACAGGGAGTTTGCAATCTGGTGCACAAGTTCTATCCCTAATGTTGCTAAATTGTGTTTTTTCAACAACTCTTTGTTATTGCCTCTTTGTGTTTATGGTATAAGATTTTTTTCAGCATACCAACCTGAGAGTTCATCTCAGCTCAGGTTTGTACACTCGTGTAACCGCGCACCCACAGCCAAACAATAATGCATTCCAAGTGCAATGATTGTAGAAAACGGCTAATGGTACATAAACAGCTGAAAGATGAGGTTGGAGATAGATTGGAATACCCTTGTGTCAAATATATGACTCTATTTACGACCGCTTTAGAACACTGAGCTCAGATATCAAAGCCATGCCCCAAGAAGGCGTTACAATGGGATCAGAATCATTGAGGGCCGTAGAACCGTGCAGGGGTGAGGAGGTGAAAATAGAATATAGGCAAAACATATCAAGTCTGTTTCCAGGGAGCGAAATGGTACAAATATAATACGGAACATTTGTCAGAATTCAAGTTTATTGAGAAACACCCAAATTGCACACAAGTAAGTAAGTAGGTGGGTACCGTACTTTATTCATCCATTGATGAAGCTGTAGAATCTCAAAGAATGTTTCAGAATGAGACTAGTAGAGAGCTAAGCAACCGTGAACACACCGAAAGAAAGTTTTAATTGAAATTCAAAACTCAAAACGTAGACTCAATTTGTCCTCCTGGTTTCCCTCCAGCTGTCTTATTTTCTTCTTTTTCAAGAACCGACAGACCTGAAAGTTGTTTTCCACAGATTTTCTTCCAAACCAGATCTATTGACTCTCAGTCTGATTGCATTATCCTGATATGTGAAAACTTTCAAGGTTGCGCGAAAAAAGTAGTGATGTTGGCAGTGTCGGGTTTTTTATGTTGTGTTTCCACATATGTATCAAGGGGTCATTTGTGGCATGATAGCTACAGTATCAATGACCAATAACTAAAAATAGTATCAATATCAAGCCTATGTGCTAACATGCACAATGTAACTCAAATGACATTTCTTACCACGTTTTTTCCTCCATTTCTTTCAGAGGTTGAGCAATAAATTGTTTTTACAATCTTGTAAAACTCAGAAAAGAAGTTGTAAGCAAACATAAACACAAAGAGAGACAGAGAGAGGAGTACAGTAAAGTGTTCTCCACTAAGTGTGCTCCACTGTAGCCAAATGTAATATGTAAGATTTGTTTAAAAAAAGCTTCCCAAGGGCAATAAAGGCTCTATTATCACTCCTGAACAGCTCTGTGCCAAAACAACGAGAAGGAATACAGATGATCAATAACAAAAACCTATTCGATAGGCGAGGAGAGCATTTTGGACCCGCTGGTATAGAGTATGATATATACATTTTCTGTATATCGCTAGTTAGTGTATTGATACTTGTGTCTCATCAAAATACTCTCTTGCTTCACTTGCCTCATTCTGTAATACTTGTGAAGGTGCACGAAGGGATTTTTTGTTTCACTCCTGTCTCAATTTACTGTTCCAAAACAGAACATGACTTGCCCATTAGAGGTGGCCCAGGCTTCTTTGAATAGCTGAATGGCTTTTTTTTATTTATTTTTTTAAATCATTTAATTGTTTAGAGACTGTTTATCTCAGAGGCACAAGGAAATCAAGGAGCAGTCCCAAAGCTGTAAAACAACTGATGAGATGTGGAAAACCTTTGAACATTAAGAATGACCCACTTTGCACAAGTAAATGCGTGCGGGCGCACACACACACACTGACAAACACATATACCTTGGGTGATGGTATTTCATAGTTCTGATCTGACTTTGACGAACTTTCCAATCTACTGGCAGAAAGTTCTGAGGTGGAAATGTTGGAATGGTTCCGTGCTGTTAACTATCAAATAAAATAAAATCTATTTTGTAGGCTGCCGCATCGATGGTACATTTCTACCCGTAATTAAGAAACATGAGGCATGGTTGCGGAATGACAAAAGTGAATGTACTGTAAATGTTCAACACAACTTAAATACACAAAGGACTCCAGCCATACTATTTTTTTTTCTCGTCATACAATATTTTGTCTGAAAGGTTGTCCAGTTTTGCTAGAGGTGAGATTCTGACAAGTTCATTTTCAATAGTGGAAATTAGCACAAACATTACTAGTCATTTCTTTGAGAAACATCAGTGTTTTTGTGTTTGTTTGTTTGTTTGTTTTTCTAGTGTTGTTATCTAAGTATAGTGAAACCTCTGGAAGCCAGAGGCTTTTGTATTCCAGACACATGCTGTTTAAAAAAGGCATGTCTGGTTAATGTCAGTAAGAAAGATCTTAATAATCAAATCAGTTTGTTAAAGCCTAAATTCAGGGCACTAGATAAGACCTCAGTTTGGTAAAAAGCAGCGTTAATTTATATTAATAGTAGCAGAGGTCAAGCAAAATGTTCTCTTAGTCTGTGCAATGACTCCATAATCTAACTACTTGCACAGGGTCCCACACATTATTTTCCAAACTCTGATCCATGATGCTGATAGTGAGGGTCAATGTAGCCGCGGGATATGTGACCCTGAAAGACGGCAACTCAAGATGGACTCGCCTAGCGGTTGTAACGCTGTTAGCGGTAGATCCAGACGATGGAGCAGAGCAGAACTTACATTCCCATTGCAGCATGCAGCAGCAAATTTGTTAATAAGCTCAACTAAAACAACAACCACTAATGCTGGCAGGCCCTCTGACGGCACCGATTGCAGACCCTTATCTGCAGGCAAAATAATAAACTAAGCAGAAACAGCTCTGGGGCTGCTGACGTGGAGTGGGTCAATACAGCAGAGCTCAACCATGACAGGCTGCCACCTGAAAGCGAACCTGTTCTTTAACCAGTGTGAAAAGTATGGCTGCTAAGAGAAACACACACTGATATGTCTGCGTTGCCATCTTCTGTCTCCCAGCATCTTCTCCTCCTTTCCTCTGAATTGTCTGCCAGGTCGCAGGTTGTTTTATGCATCCCCCTAAACTGGGCACAAAAGCCTAAATCCAGGTTTGTCTGTATGACTTCCTTATCGTGGAAAGACAAGAGCAAGGGACACAGACACTGGGACAGAGCGGCAGAGTGGAAAGCTGGATGAGGTCATTCTTGGGCAGCAACTCAATATTAGTTGTTTTGTTTTGTTTTGTTTTGTTTTGTTTTGTTTTGTTTTGTTTTGTTTTGTTTTGTTTTGCTCTGTTTTGTCTTGGAGATGACAGCTACGCTGCCGATGTGGTGCTTCCATGCAGGAAATACAACTAATAAAGCAGAGCCTAGCAGAGCAGAAGACATTACCGCAAACATGTGCAATGCAATCAGGTGAAAATTGAGCACAATCAGCCTGGTTATAACCAGGCTGATGATATAAATATTGATATAAATATCAACATTTATTTGAGAGAAGAAAATGTTGTTTGACAAGAAATCGAGAATTAGATAGAGTAAACTTGTGTATTTGACCCGTGTGTGCATCATAACTGTTTTTATTATCTTGTTGCGTCGCCTGACAACTTCCCAATTTAAAGTAAATTCTGAGTCTCTCAGCAAATAAATTCCCTTTTGGATTCTGATACCTGCAGAATTTCCCTGCGACTCACTGCAATGTTATTCACTAATATAATTTCCAGGAAAAAATGCTTTTTAGAGAGAACTTTGACCAGTTGGTACAGCAGACCTTGTTTGGTAGACAGTTGTTGAGTTTTTCGATAAATATCTTAACTTCACAAGTAGGCTGCCATTGCTGTTTATGTTGCCATGCACTATGAGTGATGACATCAAATGACTGCCATGGTCTCATCCCATCCTTGTAATTTCCTCATGTTTTCATTGGAATAATGAAGAAAATGAAGAAAACCAGCAAATGAGTTGGATGAGGAGGAGAGACTTGGCCTGTGTAGCTACTGTTGAGACAGCATTCAATTTCAGGTGCCTAGGAAGGTTTAGAGTGTGTCTGCTGCAGGGAGCTCTGCTTTCTGTCAAAAGCTGATCAGCATAAGCATGAAAGTCACAAACCGATCACTCATAAATACATCAGCATTGGGATGGTATGCCCGTATTCCTGGTTCACTTCCAGCCCTCAGTTTAACAACAGTTTAACAACTGTGATGCTTGGTGGGACGGACCTTTACCGTTCTTTAAATATTCCTCTCCACAGCAGAGCAGAGCAGCATGCTTGAGGACTATGGTAACCAGCTTAGGCCTCCTCATCCTCCTCAGGGAGTACAACTGATGGTGGAACTTCTTACTGGAAAGCCAGAGTTGGTGCTCCAGGTGAGGGGGTTGTTGATGTGCGTCCCCTTTGGGACAGCGTGTGGAGTTGCTCCCTCTATGCATAGGGGGGAGGCTGGAGGGCAGCTGATGCTCTGTCAGAAGTCCACATTGTTTTTTCCCATCATCAAAATATGCTGATGGAGAGATGTTTGTCCTGAATTGTTTCACCTCTAAACTGTGTCACTGCAGTCTGTTGACCATTTTATGAAACTGATGGCAGATTTTGAACTCTGCCACTGATCTGATGTGGGCATCTGTGATTTCCAGGTGTTTCAGTGCCAAATGGACCACTTAACCTCTGAGATGGTGTCTGCTTTGGAAATGTCCCTCCCGTACAGACACTGGTGTGGGATCACTGCTCTAACAAACATCAGCAGCATTGCTACTGGATGCAATCGGGAACGAGACCACTGAGGTCTTTTGGTTCAATTAGACAACCACACTGTCAGAATAGATCTGTGGCTGATTTTGTGTTTTCATTTTAATTGTCACCACACAGTAAAATTTTTGATGTCCTTTGCAACATTAGTCAAAGGAACCCAACACCTCGCGTGGCACCTGAATCACCTCGCACCCCAAAGATCAACATGACAGCTATGTGCTGCTGCTCAACTTTGCTGACATCTCCATCACACAGTCAACCCTTTTCCGTTAGATGAGCAAAAAGCAACATCTAAACTGTTGTTACAGTCAAAGAAACTGTTTTAGCAATTGGACTGCCTCTTCTTATTTTGTTATGACTGTCCAAAGTAACAAAGCAAAGACTCAATGTCAGGCTATTAGATTAAATCCTGCTTCAATGTTTAAGTGCCTAGAAGTTAGATATCGTATGCACGTTGGATGAAGGAGTCCTGCGTCCCGCTAAGATTTCAGTGGACACATATAACTGCATTTTCAGCACAGGTGCAGAATACTAAATTTGAAATGATGCTGTGAAGTTGCTCATCATCAGCTCATGGGAGTTGTGCAGTTCATGGTGCACAAATTGTTGTTGAGTTGGAATGATGAATCTCGTAGATATGGAAATGAAAGAGGAGGGACTCTCTTCTTCTCACACTTTGTGGCAGCTCTGTATTTGCACCGGCAATCACCAGGATTTTGTGACCGCGAATGTATGCACCACGTCTATGCTCGTGTTTTGTGAGCACTGATGAAATGTGACGTCAGCGAATCAGGATGAAATCCGCCACAAATTATGCAACATGAATATTGCATAAATTATAGAATTATGGAAATTGAGGAATTTATGGAATTTATTGAATTTTTTATATAAAATTCATAGAAATATTTATAGAAATAAAGTCCTCCAATCCTGGAATTCATGGAGATGGAGAACTGCTGTGTTGGAAAATGAACCCCTCACCCACGAATCACCCTAAGAGGTGCACACTCCCATGCACCCACAAATAAAAAGAATGAATAGAAAAAGCACACCCACGTAAACTATTAACTTTTTTATCATTATTGTTGTTAGTCATCTCAAAATTCCCGATTTAAAGCAAATGAACCACAAGTCCAAAGTATGTGTCATCTTTATACTTAAATTTAAATTGCCTATCATTATTTCTTTGATTTTCTTTGTGTGTGTTATTTCAATAATGAGGCCATTTCACATTGAGAGGAGGTTCATTGATGAAATTTTGTAGTATTTCTTGGCAACACTAATTTCATCTGTTCATTCCAATTTATCCTTCAGATATGTGTGTACATGTGTACATGGTGTGCAGCTGTCCTGGCGCAGGCCCCCGTGTTATGTGAGAGAGGGCAACCAGTAAAGGACAGAGAGATGGGGCAAGCCACGCCTGTGGGAAATGTCATATCACTCAGGGCCGTTAGTGTTGCTTGATAACATATGCCGCACTGGGCTTGACAAGTTCTGAAAATGTGTCGTGATACATATTTGCATAATTTCTGTGAAAATAACATGAATCCAAATCAGACATACTTCATTACCCCATGGGAATTTAAAACCTGCCACTCTGAGTCACAAAAAGAACAGAATGAATAATTACAGAAAGGCAATATGCCAGAATAGTGCACACGGTACACACACTCTCAACTGTCATTTGTAATACATGATGTATAAACACACACGTGTTGATATTTCCTTCCCATGGATGAGGGAGGAATTTTATCCATTCAATATCCATTTTTTGTCACCTTTTCTGATTTGAGTGAAAATGGGGGAAAGGTAGTGTACAATTTGTGTACCAATAACCTTGAAATCACATTTCAAATGAGAAAAAGTAAAAAATAAATAGATTTAACAAAAAAACAAAAAACAAACAAAAAAAATCTGTAATATTGCCAACAGCTGTTATATTCTCTGAGGTTCAATTTTTTTTCTGCAAAAACATTGATTCACCTGCTGCTGGTTATGCTTCATTCACATTAAACCTTGAGGAAGGCATCAAGGACTTCAGGTTGACTTTGTGGTGGAATAAGAGGTGGCTGGGGTGGGGCACTCACTAACACTGACTCAAATAACCCTGACAGAGAAAAAAAAAAAAAAAAAGACTTCATGCAAAACCCCAAAGGTCACTTGAAGATTAGGAGTGGATTCTCCTCAGATAGAAATATAGTAGCAGACAGTCGCAAAGCTCTTTTTATTTTTGTGAAGCAGGTGATGAATAAGCCTGGAGTCCTCCATGGTCGTTACAACCAAGTATGTGCACAAATCTCCTTATTACATGTTAGACAGGCAGAATCATCTTCTTTCATTAGAGTCCCGCATGAAGATGGTACAGTTAACTATGTTAAATCATTCGAGAGGCACGCCTGAGTAATTTATGTTGGTTTTGTTAAGATGGCTGCTGAGCTCATCTCACTGACTTATATTGTCCATGTGTGTCTTAATCATGGCAAAGTGCCCAGGGAGCCTGAACTTGCTAGAGTTATTTTAGTCAGAGTCTATACTTTGATTTTGCTGTAAGATGCTTGAAAAATCTGCCAAAACCTGGTCCCACTGATCTTCAAATTTTCATAAATCTGTCCATCTAGAGAGTGAGGGATGATAGATGGATGACATCCATCGGAATTATACTGTACAGTCTTGTAGTCAACAAAGTCCCTCAAAGCGGAGTCTATGGCCAGTTCGATTTTATCAAGATTAGTTTTGATCTATTAAAGGATGTGGACTCTCTTCTCCATCTTTGTCAGTGAGCCGATGATTGTGTTCTTCTCTAGTAGAGGTAAGCGTGTGGATGAAGGCATGCTGCCGAAGTTACGGTTGGAGATGCAATTTCTTACTAAAAAGTCAAGCAAGCTATGCAGGTTGTGATCTTGTGAGGTTTCTCGCCACAGAGAAAACAAGAGCTGCCAAAAGAGGTTACAGAGGTCAATAATCAGTGTTGGGGAGTAATGAATTACATGTAACGACGTAACGTAATTGGATTACAAAATTTACATAATTGTAATCCGTTACATTACTGGGAGAAAATGTGTAATTAAATTACAGTTGCTTTTGGAAATTTCCACGATTACAATTTTAGTTACATTTGAAAAATAGCCGCAAACGCTCAGATTTATCCAATTGTTTTTTTTATATCAACATCCTCCTTCCAAAACTGCAAGTTGGACACTGACGCCTCTGATTGGCTGTCTCTAGTCATGTGCCATTCAGTCAGCGTCAGACTCAGCAACATGTTGGAGGCGCGGATAAATATGTTCTCGAGTTGGAAACACAAACACCACTTTGTTGAGAGAGCCGACAAGGGCCCGAATATTATTGTACAATGCAAAGAGTGTTTGCCAGCGGTGAAGGTGCTGTCGACGTCGAAACAGTCGATGTCAAATCTAAAGACACATCTAAGGGTACGTATAGCCTAGCTGTCACTCAGTTACTTGCAAGTGCTCACATGAAATACAATGGTGAAGAAGTGCCAACCTTCTGTGTCTCTTTTGCATTGACTTTTGTGAAAGCCTACAGATATGCTAAGATAATAAAAAGTGTGATGTGTATGC
>OMPJ01010106.1:79646-93190 GCA_900312935.1 Carapus acus
CAGCAACATGTTGGAGGCGCGGATAAATATGTTCTTGAGTTGGAAACACAAACACCACTTTGTTGAGAGAGCCGACAAGGGCCCGAATATTATTGTACAATGCAAAGAGTGTTTGCCAGCGGTGAAGGTGCTGTCGACGTCGAAACAGTCGATGTCAAATCTAAAGACACATCTAAGGGTACGTATAGCCTAGCTGTCACTCAGTTACTTGCAAGTACTGACATAGAATACAATGAGGAAGAAGTGCCAACCTTCTGTGTCTCTTTTCATGCTTAGTCGATTAAGTGATGACAAGTTTGATTTTTGAATGACACAGAGCAAGTGCTTTAATTAAAGTCCTCCCCAAAATTCGCATTGACTTTTGTGAAAGTTTACAGATATGCTAAGATAATGAAAAATGTGATGTGTATGCACAGCTGTTCTCAGAGTAAAAACTGAAGTACTGAAGTTCAATCTTGTGGAGTCTTTTATTATATTGCCTTTATGTAGTCTCAAGTACTGCTGAAAAGTTAACACTATCAGGTCTTAAAATGTTAAATGGTAAACAGTCAAAATTAAGGAAAGTAATCAAAATGTAACCAAATGTAATTAGTTACATTACTTTGAGAAAGTAATTGAAATAGTTACACTACTATTACATTTTCAACAGGGTAACTTGTAATTGTAACCAACTACATTTCCAAAGTAATCTTCCCAACACTGTCAATAATGAAATCAAATGTATTGCTGGAAGACCTCAGTGTGCACATGAGGCAAACTGGCACCCTCAGTGATGCTTTTCCTCCGATTTTCCACCATCTGTGTTAAACACAAAAACCTTCAAGTGTCCCAACAAATGGCCTGGCTCTCCACAGTGATGCTAGCTCGGACTGCTGGCTGGTGCCTGCCCACTGGAAATAAGAATCGGTCATCTGAAAGGGGGTCTTTCTCACCAAATGATGAGTCACTCTGTCCCAAGATACCTTATAACAGTCGTCTGAAACTCGCGAGTGCTCAAACCATCAAGCCCCCTGTCGACAAGTCTCTGAGGGCAACGGAAAGCCTGGCGTAAACGGAGGACAACAGTCAGAGCAGCCAGCAATCACACTAAACACACAGGTGCAAATTACTTTTCTGCATGAAGAAGTCATACAGCAAAATGAATGGTCTTGATCTGTTGCAAATACAGTCTAAATTATACATTTTTTAAACTTTCATAGATATCAAGCCCATCGTTTGTGGCTTCACTAAAACAGAATCACCTGTTTGCATCCTCGTTGAGGGATTCTATTCTCATCTCTGACTAGGAATTCAGAATTCTGAATGAATTAAGAAAATAAATGTGAATGAATACAATCCCCCATATCTAAAATCATTCCATCAGATTTCTTTTTTTTTTTTCACAAAAAAACAGCGATTGATTTTTATCAAAGAAACTAATTCATTTTTCAAGTTCAAGTTATTCTGACTTGTTCTGATGAGTATTGCTGAAACTGTTTTGAGACCTCACTCACAACTCTTAAAAATGGTATTAGACTTGAAGATGTATTGAAAGAGAGCTGATATGAGCCTAAATTACAAGTCTGTGCAATCATCTGTCACTGCACTCAGGAACCAGGGGGTGGCTGGTTCAAGTCCAGGCAGACCACAGGACATCTAGCCCCAATCTGCTTGGGTTGCAACTCAGTGAGTGTAGCCCCATTTCTCTGTAACTTTTCTCCTTAGAATAACAGCATATGGGGAATTAATTAAGTGTCTTCTTTTTCTGGAGAGTCATATCAGAGATGGAATCTCCACAAAATATGTCTCTATTTTCACCATCATATCCAATAAACGGGGAATCGCTCCTGTAGGACCCCCTCTAATATTCGGATATCAATCAGCGTAATCTGGAATTTAACCACATTCGAGCCAAAAATGCCTGTGGTCATTCTGAGACAAATGGACATTGCAGATCTATTAAGTGCACTTCCTTCAAGGAATTTTGATCAAATTGTTAATGTCTAAACTCTCACACTTTTACACAGACATATTCTAAAGCAGTTTGCAGAGTCAGACTGTATGTCTTTGTGCTGTGTGACAGGTGATAGCTGATCAGGAGTTATTTCGAGCACCAAATATGGAGTTTACTCTGAGGCACAGAAACCTCCACAGCTTCATTCTGGGGACATTTCACAGGAAAACAAAACATTCATATGAGAAATGGATGAAACACACACACACACACACACACACCTACACAGTCCTCCGCTCTTTCTCTGAGGCTGTTGGAACTCAAAATTTCTTTGGACCATATAAGACCTTGACCTTAATCACAGCTGCCATACAAATTCATGAAAAAAAATAAAAACAGCAATCACAAGTGAATGAATCTCTGACCTCGCAGCATTTGCGGTAATATCTGGTTTGGCAGAGCCTGGCATTTTGTAATATCTAACATCATGCACTTTTCCACAGCACATGACTGAACATGCGCAAAGAAAGGTAAAAAAGAAAGAAATGAGTCAGATAAACACAGAGCAACTATGCACCCCCCAAAAATATGCAAAAACAACTACTCCCTGCAGTGAAAGGTGCCAGTGCGCCAACTGAAGAGGCTTGTAAATCAAAATCTTGTCAATTTTGCTTTATAAATTATACAATTTATATCAAATTCCAACTGTTGGTCATAAATTTTTGGATATTGCATCAAATAGACTCTCCAGAACATTAAAAAACTGTTTTTACTAATGTCTTACCATGAAGCCAAACAATGTCCATGTTGCTGACTGGTGACTTTCTCAACCTGTGTGGATGATGTCATGGTCAACATCTGCGTAGTAATTTTGCTCACTGAGATGTGTAACTGGAACTAGGGCTGGGTATTGTTAAGAACCTCACGATTCGATTCGATTTCAATTCTTTGGGTAACAATTCAATTCGATTTCGATTCGATTCAATATTGTTTTAAACACTTCGATATTGATTCAGTAATAAGTCAAAATGCACAAATATTTGATAATGTTGATAATTTAATTTCAAAATATTTTTTTTCATGCCCATATGAACAGCCAAGGTATATCATAGCATTTTTTAGCACTAAAACATCTGTCAAAAGCATGAATTAGCACAGTGATGTGTGCTGAATATGGAATACAAAAGTAAAAAAATATGACAGTACTGTATTAAAACTAAAGTGCATGTAATCTTTAATTATATATCTTTTCTCCTGGCAATTGTGTTGGAACTCACAACATTTCTGAGCAATGAAACATTTGAATATAAAGCATTAACACAATAATGCTACCTATTAGGGCTGGGTATTGAAATTTCGATTTCGATTCTTAGGGTTAAGTTTATCGTTTTACTCTTGTCGCTTTGTTCCCTGTTTAGGTGGGAACTGGAAGTAATTCCAGACATTGGAACTCTTTCCACCGCTTGACATTTTGTGGCTGCGGACGCCTGCAGCTTCTGTACGTAAAACGCGATTCACAAGATGTTGCGCCAGGGGGTGAATCTATTCAGTGGTAGTGCTGAATCAATATCGAATTGAAGGGGAGATAATTTCGATGCATCGATTTTTCGATATTTTTACCCACCCCTAACTGGAACTGTGTTCACACTGAGTCTTAAGGTCTAATGCAGATTTATTTGCTGAGACCAGATTTGTTAACACTAGCACTCAATGTTTACTGAAATGTGAGGTGACATCTAACTTTTATGTGATAGCTCTAAGGTCACGTAGCATTTATTTGATCTAAGACCACATACGAGGGAAGCCAGGGCAAAGTTTTAAACAAATCAGCTTTGTGCCATTCATACTACCATGACCAAGTCAGATTTAGGGCAAATATGGGCAAAAAAATTTGATTTGGCCCACATTTGCCTGCAGTATGAACGCATCCTTGGATACCATGTGGTGCAAATAAATGTGAGTGTCTGTGAATGGAGGCACGATGGGCTTGAGGAACCCATATTCCCACTCAAAAGGTCACACCCGTCAAAACAGAATCCATGACACATTCAGAACAAACTGGGCCATTTGGGGGAAAGTGGTACGCATTCAACCTTGAGGAAATCTATTGGATGTCCTCTGAAAAGGAGAGACAGTTCGTGACTGTCCTCCAAATACAAAAAGTTAAATGTCTCACAAGCAGGTTGCACCAACTTTGCAACCATATTCAGTGCCTTTTTTGGCTCTACCTATTTCAGAGAAGGTGTTTTTGTCAGACACCACAGACCAATATCCATCTGTCCATCCGTGCTCAGCTGTGCCATCCATCTAGAGCTTGCATCTGGAGGAGAGTAACCCCATTTAAGCAATTTGCAGAAATGTCTGGTTGTTAAAACCAATTTACAACATTTTCGTCCCATCAAGGAGCGAAGAACAATGAAAGAGCAGGAACAGCAGAAATCAACAAACAGATTCAAATCAAAAGAATTCCAAGAAACCTAACCAAAATAATTCAGGGAGGGAAAAAAGCAATAGCAAGGGTCCTCAGCACAAAACAATTGGTAAACAATTGGTAAACACAGATGCATTGGTCCCTAAAGAATTTCAATTGTCGAACAATGAGTGCACTGCCAATGATGTGTGTTTGAGTTGAGGACAGAACCCGCCGAAACACCCCATCCACTATACACACACACCTTACAACTATGCTGACATCACTCTCAGCATAATACTCTGACAATACAGTATGAATCTAGGGTTGCCACTACTGTAGTTTCACAGATAGTTGACACACTCATACATACCTGTATGTCCACACATTCTTGTCTGTCCAAACTTTCCCAGACACATGTTGATGTGATAGGGATTTGTGGATTTTTACTGATTGTAAAAGTGCATATTCTACTTTTGTACAATCAGTGCAGCGACACACAAAGCCATAGTGAAGACATCCAGAGTTGTCAGACATACAGTTGCAGTTGATTTACTGCAGACCTGCAGGACAAATGTCTACCCGTTAAGTACACAAGCTCCCATTTTTCATTGACCCAACACGCAGAGCTCAGGGGGCATAATATGATGACGTCTGGTGATCATATTAGCTTGGCCTCAAACTCACTTGTCGGGCAACACCATTGCGACTTCTGACACCCATTTAATGTAGAACTATAACAAAGGATAGTAGATGTGGATTTGAGTGGAAGTGGGTGGTAAGAGAAAAAGATTGCCTTTCTCAAAAGAATATTTTCAAGCCCTCAACAAGACGAATCCTTTCAAAATATTGAAAGCACAGTACTTTGGCACCACTTCTTAAGATTAGGAAATCTCTGAAATGGTTGGATGTTTTTAAATCCTTTTCTCTCACTGTGGTGAGCCTGATCACAAACTCCTCCTCTCAAAAATATGTTGGTTGACACGAGTTGTGATTGAAAACATGTTTGACCAGAATTTTTTCCCAAGACATGAGAAGAAGTTGTACAAAAGATACAGTATACAGTAATTGGGCCATGTTTTCACGCTATTGGAAGACGACAAAAACTAAAGTGTGTGTCTGTCAGAATGAGAAGCTGTTGTGTGATAACTCTCTGCTCCCATGTAGGAAAAAATAGATTCTAGGCAATGCTAAACCAAAATGCTGAAGAAATTGTTTCTACACCTCTTTTCTGCGTCTGTCACCTATGAAACTTTTAAAATACATTTCTATATCACTCAAAGAATCTGAAAATTTATTAGAGAGTTTAACTATGTACACTTTGAGAGAGAAAAAAGCTGTAATGGAAATAGTCTGTGATGCCTGACACTTCACACCAAAGGTAAAGTGAAGACGAACAAAAGAAAACGAAATAAAAGGTAAGAAAAGTCTTCTTAACAGTATAGTAAATGCAGCTTGTGCAATATAAACAAAATAACACATTCGAAGCACCGATACTGCAAGAAGAGGGAAGAAATGTGTAACACCTACAGTATAGGCATTGCGATGAAACCAGCACAGGGGCATAAAACATAAAACAACATGTGAGGACAAATTTGCACCCTGTCACAGTGATTCATGAAATTTAAAAGAGTGAAAAATATCTCCAGTGTAGTTTGTGTGTGTGTGTGTGTGTGTGTGTGTGTGTGTGTGTGTGTGTGTGTGTGTGTTCGAAGAACCGAGTTGCTGTACATCTTGAGGTGAGCTCAGAAGAAGGGCGAGGAGGCTGCGAGACATTCTTGATGTCTTAAAAATACAAAATAATGAGGCGCAAAGAAGTGGGTCAAGATAGAAATCAAGGGGCGCTCAGATGACGGCGATACCTGCAGTGAAGGGAGACTTGTGTCCAAATGCGGCCAGGATGACGTGGCCACTTTTTGATAAAAACGTGGAGGGTTTTTTTGTTTTCTTTGTACATAAGCACAGGAAATCTACAGGACACTTTGTTTAATGGCTTCCATGGCAGGTGCTCTGTTAGGACCCCTACAGGGAAAGGGGTGCGGTTTGATCGGTCAATCAGATTGTAGCCTGCTGTTCCCTAATTTGGTTGATTGTTCATTTATATTAACACATCAGTCCGTTAAGCGGGTGTGTTTGTGTTCAATTGCCTCAACTGTGAGTGGTCGGTTGGCCATTGAATTTGAGTTACGCACCTGTCTTCTATTGCAGCTTGTTAAGCTTGGCTCAGGCATATTTGAGTTCATCAGAATTGTTAAGAGTTTGTCTGGTCGTTGCACGCCATGCATGGTGGTGTGTCTACCTAGCGGTCGGTTCTTAACGTTGATTCTACACCTGCTTGTTTTTGACCTCGATTGGTGAATGCCTGTCTGCCTGTTCTTGATCCTGCTGGGTTTTGGACTGCATTTTTTCCCTAGCAAAGTCACATCTGTTCCCGCATTTGACTCCTGCTCCTAGATGATCGATACACGGTTATTCAATCTCACTTTGTTTCCTTTTTTATTCATTTTTTTTATTTACTGTCACCTCTCTGGCAACAAACCATAGCTTGCAAGCAATGAAATCAAAGCTCCGAATATATCTGATAATTTGTTTTTTACTGTGGGTGGAGATAATGACAGAGTGTGACTCTTTGTTTATGACAATCATGACAATCATTGACACCTGAGAGACTCTACTCAGTTGGCACTTGTGATGATCACGCAAAATATGTTCATTTTTAATAATTGCTCATTATTTAGCATGCAGGAAAGACATAAGTAAGTTTTACTACAGTATGTAGCACCTTTGAAAAAAGATGCTAAAACTATCACATAAGTTTCGTTTTTGAAACGATCAAATTAAATAGTGATCTAGTTCAAATGTGGCAGGGATGACTTAATTAAGTGGTATTTCTGGCCATGCCTGGCGTCGAGGTGGCTCCTGCTGACTGGCAAGTGAGAGGTTCTGCATGTAGCAAAGCTCCCTTTGTAGTGTGTTAAAAAAAAGAAAAAGAAAACACAACCAAAAAATTGTATTGCATATGGTAAAAACTGATATTTTCACACAAGATTTCATCTCATTTGTTATTGTTGATGTTGTTACCACATCGTTCTATGGTTATATTCCAATAATGATCCCCCACCACCTGTTGACCACCCACAGGGTGTGTCGTGGAATTTTTTTCTATGTCAAAATGTGCCATGGCTGCAAAAAGGTTGGGAAACACTGGTGTAGTCTGTGGTGTTCGGTCGGTATGTGGGCATTTTTCCACTGAAATGAGGATTTGAAATCTCATATTGTTGGTGTTTTAGAGATATATATATATAGAGAGAGAGTCCTTGGTGGGAGATGAAGATGGACAAAGTGTTTCTGCTCAAACACCCTGTCAGGTCTACAAAATAATTACAGGCTCCATTTCAAATTGAAATGACTGAACTGTCACTTCCATCTGAATGGGGTCTCTCCCCCCTCCTCTGCCCTCCGCTCTCCTCCTCTCCTCTCCTCTTCTGTGTAATGTGCGTCATAAGAGTGGAGGGGGTTGTTGTTTCGGAGTTAGACTCTTAGCTGGCACACCTTCAATTAGTGATGCCGTATTTGATAGTGGGAGTGTCAACATCTCACGACAAACACATCAGTCATCGCAAACAACAGAGGCATCAATCATCACAAACATCGGCTCAGCATGTGCAGAGCTGTGGATAATGGATCATAATGTAAACGTGCTGTTTGGCGTTGGGAGAATGTACTTAATCTTTGGTGCAGTGATTGATTATTGATTAATGTTCAGTAAAATGCAATCCCTGGTATCACCCTCTTGTCCTTAGATGGCCTCTCGAATCACCTGCAGCGAGTACTCTGGAGATCAGCTTTTGTCATCATCTCAGAAGACCTACGTCACTTCACTAAGAAGATGAAAAGAGATTTGGGAGGCCAAAGGGATACCAAGGGGAGGCTAGTGTATTCAATTCAATTTCAATTTCAGTTTAATTTTGTTTGTATAGTGCCAAATCACAACAGAAGTGATTTCAAGGCTCTTTCTAAGATGAAGTTACAGACAGAGACCCAACACATTTCCCCCATTAGCAAGCACCAAAAACTCCCCTTTAGCAGGAAGGAACCTTGGGCAAACCAGGCTGCAGGTGGGCGGCCATCTGCCTTTATCAGTTGGGTTGAGAGAGAGATATACAGATACACAGCAGTACACAGTACAGTACAGTAAAGTAATACAATCGAATTTAACATATAAAACTGCATGTATATATGTGTGAATATAGACTCGGCATGTGGATCAGGAGCGGGGCCCGGACACTTAGACGATCTGTCATCCCAGTAGCGCGTCAGTCACCACTGGTCGTGCTCCAGCTGCAATCTGCGGATTGACAAAGCACGAGACGAAAAGACTCAAGGGAGGAAGCCGAGTTAGTAACATGCATGAGTCAGGCATGGATGCATGCAGATGAGAGAGAGAGGAAGAGGGAAGAGAGGCGCAGGACACGACAGCGTCTCAGTGCACCACGAGAGATCCCTCAGCCGTCTAAATCTATAACAGCATAACAAGGTTTGATTGTAAGCTTTATTGAAAAGGAAAGTTTTAAGCCTAAGTAGTGAGGGTGTCTGCCTCCCGGACTGAAACTAGAAGATGGATCCATAGGAGAGGACCTTGATAGACAAAGGTTCTGTCTCCTAGTCTACTTTTACTAATCCTCAGGATCGCAAGTAGCCCTGCGTTCTAGGATGGTGGAGTTCTGGCTGGATTATGAGGCACCATCCGTTCCCTCAGATATGATGGTGCCTGATCATTGAGAGCCCTGCTGGTTAGGAGGAGGATTTTAAATTCTATTCTCGATTTTATAGGCAGCCACTGCAGAGTAGCTAACACAGGAGAAATGTGGTCTCTTTTCTTCGTTCCTGTCAATACGCATGCAGCAGCTTTCTAAACCAGCTGGAGAGGCCTTAGCGACTTATTACTACAGACTGACAATAGGGAATTACAGTAATCCAGCCTGGAAGTAACAAAAGCATGAACCAGTTTTTCAGCATCTTTTAAAGACTTTGTGTGGCTAACCTTGGCGATGTTACAAAGGTGGAAGAGGGTGGTTCTTAACATTTGTCTCATGTGCGAGTTGAATGACATATGTTGATCAAAGATAACACCTACATATATTTTTTTAAAGTGGGTAGTGTAGTAGACATGCTCACTGCACTCTTCTCTCCAGTGCACTCAGCAGGCCATACCTTCACTCTTCTTGTCTCACAACAGCTGACCATATTATCCAAAAACATCATTGTCCAAGGAGAATCCTGTCTAAAACCATCTGTCAATCTGTCCATCATCTATTCAAACAGGAATGGGCCCAGGGCTGATCCCTGTTGTAGTCCCACTCCAACCTTGAACCCATCTGTCACTCCAACCGCACAACTCACTATGTCTTGTTTTCCTCATACATGCCCAGTGCCACCATAACATACTTCTGTGCAACTCCTGACTTCCTTATACCACTCCACACTTCCTCTCCCCGTTCGCTATCACATGCCTTTTATCAGGCCCACAAAGACTATTGCTTGCTTCAACACCTCTCCCCATTATCTTCATGGTATGTCTCATCAGCTTTGTACCTCTGTAGTCTCTAAGGCCCTGCACTTCGCACTTGTTTTTCTAAAATGGCACCGATACACTCTTCCAATCTGCAGAAAACTTAGAGCTGCTGCCTGCTCTTGCATCTGGGTCTTCTCTTGCAAACTCCATGCCACAGTGCCGACAGTCGCTGGTTTTCATGATTCTGATTTGACTATCATTATAAAAGGATTAAACTCGAGAAGCAGTTGAGTGATATGAGAGCATTTTATTTGGATGACTACCAAAAGCACCCTCCACTCTGACAGCGTAAAGCAATTAAACACGCCCAATCAGGTTCCCCCTGCAGATGGGACAAAAATGCGGTCATGTCTTTTTGGCAAGTTCAGGAATGTTGAAGAATGAGTTCAAATGAGAGTGTGTTAGAGTTCAAGCTGTGCAAATTGAATGTACACACATACTGTAGATATGAATATTAATATGAACCCAACATTTGTAGTTTTTAACAGCTATTTCGATGCAACCAAATGATTCCTCCTCTAAGATTAAAATGCACTCCAAGCACAAACAAACAAAAACAACCATGTTTGAGATGACATGTGAGCCAACTTCATTTGATGCTGAATGTCTGGCAAGGAGCCTTTGAGTGAGGTGAGATTGTAATAATTTCATTCTGCGCCCTATTTGGAGGCTTTTTATTGGATGTCAGACTTTCTCTTCAATGTATTCCACATGGTTGTATCATGACTGTACTGTGGCACATGGCAAATTGATGCATCTGCAAGCTCACTCACACAGCTATTCATAAATGCAGAGAAAAAGCACTGGAGTGGAGACCCTTATCATTCTTATTTTCTTTTTGCGTTTGAGACATTTTGGGAAAATGAAAAAGTAAAAAGAAAGGCAAAGAAAGTCATACTTCATTGATCCACCTCAATTTTAGAAATATACATTTCACACTTTCAAATGTGATGGGACGCAAATACACAGAGGTCCAATCTTAGTTACAGAATCCATGACATGCCGTAGGAGAGGGATTACACCGACGGTGTACTCTGGCAAAGTCCCCTCAAAACAATCCAATGCTGCCCCTAAGTCTGACTCGTCATCCAGGCATCAAATCTCCTTCCCGCGTACCAGGTAGGAATACTGTCCACTATACAAATAAGAACCAGGTACGTTGTAGGCCTCATCAAACAATGAGAATGCCAGGATGCTCACAAACCAAGCAGCTGTGACTATGTGAAACCAGCTGTGACCACTACTGTCACCATCACTCTCATTTTTACACTGTTATTGTCCAAAGGCTGTTCTTGCTCATCACACACACAGACCTCAATCACACATTTGTGAACCCAGTTATGATGATGACGATCCACACGGGGATGTGAACAGCCCTCACTTCAAAAAATGCTTGCACAAATACATTAAAAGAAATAGCAGAAGTCAAACAAAAGAATCATCACTAGATATTTGATGCAATAGAGATGATTGTGCTCACTGTCTGCTCTAAATTGGGACACTGAGCTATTTGTTTAAAAGTTTTAAGGGTCAATTTTAGAGGTGAAATACAATCTGTCACGGTCACCTATCACAACACAAACAAACACAAAATTAAAGTGTCACAACAATTTTAGTATGCATGACAGAGCCGCTTTGCTTTTTCCCACTCGGAAGCATGTCATGTTTTCTTCTTCTGTTTATCGTGTAATTAGGTCAAGGAACTGGATAAGCGCAATCACATAAGCATCATCATCCCTGCAAATAAAACAAAGACAGCTGATGGATCGGTTATCTGTTCCGACGTATTGTCAGCGCTTGTTTGTGGAAACGAAATGAGGTGGCAGTGGGGTAATATGAGATCTCCCTGAACTACGCAAGTGTATTTTGCTCCATACTGATACAATGTTGCTGCGACTTCTGCTCATGTGTTGATGGCGTGTTTTTGTACTAATGAAAATATTATAAAAATGATATGCGTTTGCCTCACCCGATCAAATATAACTGTCATCTAATATGATGACTACGCTAAATAAGTTTGAAATGACATAGAAATTATGTCTGCAATTGTGTTAATGAAAGTATTGACGAGCACTCTAAAATTGGATTTGTATAAATGGGTTTGCTGTGCTGCAAAGAGGCTGCCTGTTCACTTTTTCTGCATGGTGTGATGTAGTCATGTTATTTTTGTGGTCCTCCTGTGGTCACAAAACAACTGATCTATCCTTCCAATCATTTACAATTGCAGGCTGTATCTTGAGTTTTGTGATTTTCCCCCAGTGAGACGTTCTCTCCTGGGGCCTCACTGCATGCTGTCTTTTGCATTCAGAAATGCCTTTTAAATGACCATTTATGGTAACAACAATTCCTTGAATATTGCATTATTGAATATTGCACTTTTAAGAGTGGGCTAGTAACTTTCCTTTTCGATAAAGCTCCTCTTAATGTCGTTGTGCCATGATTCTCTGTTGTGCTGCACAATGACAATAAGAGCATTCTATTCCTATAGTTATATATCTATATTAGGGATGTCTGATATTGGCTTTTTTGCCGATATCCGATATGCCGATATCGTCCAACTCTCAATTTACCGATACCGATAACAGCCGATACCGATATGTGCGCCGGTAAACGCCTCAGGAGCGCACAGGCACTATTTCAGTGTAACACAAGCAATTTTTTTTATTTTTATCGGTTTTTATTTTATCAGTTGTAAAGCAAAAAAATCCGATACCGATATTAAATTTTTATGCTAATATCGGTCCGATAATATCAGTCGGCCGATATTATCGGACATCCCTAATCTATATCTATCTATCTATCTATCTATAACATCCAGTAAGGGCCCTTAGGCAAGACCTGTAATGCCGACACGCCTACCTGCATGGCGCCCCTCGAGGCGACGTGTTCGCTAGCCCCATGCTTGTTCTCTACGTGCAGGTGTAGTAGGTTGGAACTGCTACAAATTTAGTTTTCCCCCCCTATTTTTTGTTAAAAATGGAGCTATTCTAACATTCATAACGAACATTGAACCAAAAAATACGTTCAGACAGTTCAGACAAAGTAATACACATTTACGCCACAGATGGTGCTCTAGTGCTGCCGTGGATCCATTAGGGAGACCGTAGCTACCCAGCTCAGCTCATGCGCAGTTCAGAAAATAAATAAGTTCGGGCATGAGCAAGACGCTGATTTGGTCCTCTCTCTGCCGGTCCACAGGTACGGTGGAACTCATTGTCTTTGTATTTAGCATGGTTCAATATTTAATGTGAATCTTTTCGAAATAGTTTGGCAACGTTTTGACATGATTTTGAGTAACGGTGATAAGAGAAATGCTACATTTAAAATGCATTCACGTCTCCAGCGCGGTGCCGCCATTTTGTTAAGTGCACGTACAGGTGTGTATGTGTGAGTGTAAGAGAAACGGAGTTAGAGAAAGTGAGAAAGCACTACCTGTAATAGTATGTTAGAAAAAAGGTTTGTTGATATGATTATTATGTAAGCAGCATTGTACAGGTTATAAATGAGTAAATATTAGTAAGGTTACGTTGTCCTTTATGTGACTGTGAATGTGATATAATTGTTCAGAAAATAAATAAGTTCGGGCATGAGCAAGACGCTGATTTGGTCCTCTCTCTGCTGGTTCA
>OMPJ01010108.1:0-19656 GCA_900312935.1 Carapus acus
CATTGGATTGAGTGCATGAATAAATCCTCTGAATCCTTTGACATCAACAACTGAAAATGGATGAAAATCACATGCAATCATTTTGGCCAGTTCTTCATCAATTGTCTTCTGCCTTTCTGTGGTCAGAGACTTTTGCAAAAATTGGCTCAGAGAGCTCTGCGTAGTAAATTTATCTGGTTGTGGTGGAGCAGGAGTACTAACAGATGCTGTAGACACTGAGGTTGCAGGAACAGTTTCAGTTGACACACTGGCACCATCAATGACATCACTTGCTTGTTTTTATTCCTCTAATTGACCTGCCGGATGGACAGTTCTCATGTGCCTGTGCAAGTTGTTTGTGGAGCCACCTCTATTAGAAATCTTTGCCTTGCAGACCCTACATTCTGCCTTGGAATTGTCAATAATATAAAAGTGAGTCCTAATTTTGCTCCTTTTCCTATTATCGCTCATCTTTTTACCTTTCCTGTCCTCTTGCGGCGTTGTGGGACCTGCTCTCTTTCGCTCTCTTTCTCCCTCGTGACTCCTCTCCCTCCCTCCTGTGTGCATGTGCTTGCTGCGTACTGTGCAACTGTGTGTGTGTGACTCTAGCCCCTCCCCCCTCTGCTCAGCGCAGACACGGAGACGACACCACACATATCGGCCAATAAAATGCGGCTTGAAGGGAGCGAGAGAGAGAGAGAGAGAGGGAGAGAGAGAGAGAGAGGGGGACGCGAAGCGGCTCACAAGTAAGAGCCGGCTCCCGTCCAATCAGGAGCCGGCTCCCGTCGTTCATGTCAACGAGCCGGCTCTCGGAGCCGTTTCGTTCGCGACCGACACATCACTACACGGCAGTATTAGCCGTCCAACGTGCATGTTGTCACGCTAAAGGATCCCTGTAATTGCCTGTACGGTTGTGGAGTGTTTGGAGAGAAACAAAATGCCGGCTCGCAGGCTAAAGGAAACCCCCGTCGCTGTTTCAATGTATGTGTATTACCCGGGCGACCTGTAACCGCTGAACGCACTAGCTTGGCAAAATTGCATATGAAATAAGATGTGACTGAGGCAAGAATCTTAACACGCGTCATCAGCGAGTCGTGGACAGATGCAACGGAGAGGATCCGGTGTCCTTCCAAACTAAAACATCGTTCAGAATAGCTTATGTTTTGTATGATGTCCCTGCAGCCCGGTACCTATTGACCCATGGACCAATACCGGCCCGCCGCCTGGGGGTTGCGGACTACTGGCTTAGAGCACCCAAAGTGCAAGAAATGGGGAATAAGAAACATTAATTAGAATCAAAATTGAGTGACACCAAACGCACCTCAGAGCTAAAATAAAGAAACAAAAAACAAATCGACAAGCTTCAGGCACTTGCAGTGATGTAGAGTAGCCTACATGAAGGCGGCACATACAGTAGGTAGCAAATGTACATACAGAGAGTCAAACAGTGGTTGGATGAGGAGCAGTGAGATAAAGACTAGTAGGAGGAGGTGAGCAACATGATGATGAAAACATAAAAAAACAAGTACACTGCAGACATGGCATCAAAAATTGCTGAGCACAGTACAAAAGAACCTAGAGCCAACCAGACACCATAATTACATAAAGCAAAATAAAGATCCTTTATAATGGAGACTCTGGCAACAAAGTGAACCAACCAACATGATTTTCACAAATTTGCACTGTAGACCCACACATGTAACTCTTGTGTTCTTTCTGTCAATGCAGCAATTTTCAAAAATGTATGAAAAATACTTTTCAGTGAAATCTGTGAAAACGATTCAGTCGCGTAACTTTCTGAACACGGTTCTGTTTAAATTTCAACTTGGGTTTGTTTATAATCGTTGAGTGACTTCGGGGTCAATTTATCCATTGATATATGCAGTACTTTGGATAACTTCAGGCATGGCTTTTGGTTCGATACTTCCTATCAACAATTGCCTTGTGATACATGCAGGAATTCACCTCTGCACTGCAGCAGTCCAAACAACAATTAACATGATTCACAGCAAATACAAAGAGCAATGTACAATTGTAAATTTATAATCCCCAACACTGTGGCCTCTGCAAAGTCGTCACCACCTCTATGTGTATTGTATTCGCAATATTACAGTGAAGGGTGTACACAAACACTATGCAAGATCAACATCACAAATACACAGAATAGAGCAGGATTATGTGGGCAGCAAGAAAGGTACTCACGCCTGCCACACAATGTTTTGTGTTGGCATTGTGTCTATGGTGCCTTTTTTTTAAACTGTGTTTTAACATTCATGTGTGACACCCCCATGTTTGTTAATATTTTCAGTGCATGCAAAATTTCTATCTTGATGTTTCCGTGTCCTTTGTCATTTGGTTGAAAATATTTCTGTCTGTTGCTTGAAAAGAACATGATAATTTCTATGTTGGTTTATTTGCAGTGACACCTCTTTTAGCTGAGTGCAGGGGTCGGCAACCCAAAATGTTGAATGAGCCATACTGGACCAAAAAAGTAAAAAAAAAAACCTGTCTGGAGCCGCAAAAAAATTTAAAAGCCTTATATAAGCGTTATTAATAAATCAAATATTTATTCTTAATATTCTTACAACATTGGAAACCGTGAAGAATCTTTTTGGCATATTTTTCCTCCCAGAAAAACCATATTAAAACAAAAAAAATCACATTTTTCCCATTTTTATCCATTGTCACACATTTTTGAAAATGCTCAAGGCGGCTCCGGAGCCGCGGGTTGCCGACCCCTGGCTTAGTGTGTAGAGACCACCACTGACCTGAGCCAGCACATGGACAACAGGTGTCAATGTGTTTCTTTGGCCTGAAAATCTTTGTGAAATTCAAATCTAGATGCAAATGCTAATCTGGATCAATTTTGTTTGTCACACATATGCACCTGCATCTGTAATATCTGTGCAAATGACCATCAGACATGACACCACCAGTATGTGTCTCACCTCACACCATCCAAACACAAAGCCTTTTTGAACCTGTCTTGTTTAAAAAAGTGAAATTATACATTAATCTGTATTAGGTTTATCAATAAGTTTAATCATTAAGTGCAACACCTGAATGTCTTCTCACTCAAAAGTCAAGATGTCTTGGGATCCTGTGGTCTTGTCAATGTTGTCTTACAACTAATCTGAGGGAGAAAATTGTCCATCATTAAGAACTGCTCATAGATTCCCTTGTATGCCTCATCTTTTTCCAAAAAAAAGTGTCTTCCAATGACATTTCCTGCTATTCCATTGGATTTTTCATTTGACTGCTTCCACACACAAAAAAAGAAAAATCTTCACTCTTCAAAAGCTTGATTTGAAACAGTCAGTGTCAGTGATGATAGACTGCAGGATTCCACGTGCGATACCAAGACCTGAAAGAATTACAAGATCAGAATCAGAATTACCTCATTGATTCCTAACCAAATGTGGTCTTTGATGACAGACCACTTTATTAATAAGCTTTTAATAAAATTATAAATTACTCTATGTTGAAATCCATCTCTGGCTGCTTTGCTTGACAAAAAAACCCAAAAAACTAATTGGTAAATTACTGAAATAATTCACAAGATTTAGAAAAACAGTTAATATATTCAACAACATTGTATAAACACCATCATGCAATGGATTACTTCTGAGGAGGCCAAAACTGGCTGTCAGGCCCAGAAGGAGCTAAGGCCACCAGACTCAAACATCAGGAGATCCACAGCAGGGTACAAGTAGGGAGTTTAAGGATTGGCTGGGGAAATTCTACATGTCTCCAGCCCAAAGAGGGAATGAAAAGTCATAGTTGTGGAAGAGGTGTCATGGGTGAACCAGGATCATTACACATGAAGACTGTGTCACAAGGGTACCAAGGAAGATAGAACACATGGGAAGACACCCTTAACAGGTCCATCAGCTGGGCTGACCTATGGAATACACCTCAGAGCAGACTCAGCTTTCTGCTCAGGGCAACCTATGACACCTTGCCTGGCCCCAGAAACTTTCACAGGTGGTTTGGCAGGGAAGAGAGCTCCCCACTGTGACACACTCAATGCCAGTCCACCGCACTTGCTCCCAGGATGTAGACCACATTGACGCAGGGACGCTACACATGGAGGCACGATCAAGCCCTGACAAAACTGGCTGAGGTCCTGCAAAGCTGCAGACAAGCTGCCAACAACCAGCCTGCAGTCAGACAGCATTTTGTTATATCCTTCAGGTCAGGGGAGGGCCCAAGAGACACCTGCTTTTGGGTCTCACGGGGCCATGGCAAGGGATTGGAGCATTATGGCAGACACTGGCACACAGTTGATTTTCCCCCACAAGATCACCACTACATCTCTTTGGTCACTCTGGTCTGCTGCTGCCAAGTCTGTCATGCTCGTGAAGCTCACCATTCCATGGGAGGAGGGAATCCTAGCGGCCTACAAGCGCAAATGAGCCAACTTCTCAGATCTTGCTGATGAGTGCAGAGAGGTTAGTGCTAGTAGAGGTTGACCTCTACCACCATCTACCCAGTGGAGGAAGGCTGTCAGGTTTTGTCGGCATATCGATGACACGGCTGCTTGGGATGTGGAAAGCACTGGAGCAAAGCTCAGGGAAGAAACCAATGCCCAAAGGCTGTGGCTGAGGAGGAGGAGGGACAGGAATTTGGGGTCAAGGCCTTGAGAGGGGGCAGCTGCAGGAGGTGGCAAGGACTCCACCGCCACTATCTGCTCTCTTTAATCATTGCAGGGTTTAAGAGAGCAATTGTCCCCAGCTAATGACCCTGCTTTTGTCTGGATGGCGCTCTAGGAGGCGCCTCAGGCACGATTTCCCCTGCTGCTCAACATCTACCTGTTCAATCAGTGCAAAGCCAATTTGTAAAAAGTCCTCGGTTCATTACTGAGCTAGAGGATGGAACTAGAGTGAAATATTCTTGTGTTGTGACAGTGGACTCAAGATGTTCAGATGTTCCAAAGTACAGCCGATTTTTAGATCACTACAATTGAAAATACCCAAAAGGCTGCAGTGTTCGTGTATCATTTAATCCATCCTCGCCTCGTTGCCTCCCCTTTCTTGTGACGAAGGTCATCCTACACTCCACTAAATGGTGCTTCCTTGCCACACTCTCCTGGCACCACCTGACGATCCCTGAGCTCTTCCAGGTTGCACTCTTGTAAGTCATCCCATACTCTTCCCTCCACAAGAAATATGTATTGATTACTGCCATTTCAACCCTTTTTGCATTTGATGCCCTGCCGTCTTCCGCTCATCCTCTGTCATCATCCAACAGTGGCATAGTTCCCACCAACAGTGTTAACCAACAACACTAGGCAGTTGTTGTTCAGTATATAATGTATATACTGTGTGTTTACATTTTGTGTGTATAGAAACTCTCTTCTTCTTTCCTCTTCTTCTTCTCTATTTGAAATATTTACACTGGAATGCAGGCACCTTAGTTTCATTACACAATTCAATTGCTGTAATGACAATAAATGATTCCTGATTCCTGATTCCTGATTCATCCAGGTGGCAACCCATCTAGAGTGGGTGTCATAATATTTTGATCCATATATTTATTTGTGGCACTAACTTTGGATGCCACACACACTGGATGCCATTCCTAACACAACGATCACCACTTACCCGGGCTTTTGTTGTATTTATTGTTTTATTGTATGATATTATTTGTATACTAACTGTAAAATATGAATTGAAGTGGTGTGATTTAATTGGCTTGAGTTGAATGGACATTCCACATCAACCATATTTATTTGCAGTTGCCTTTGGATTGGTCTAAAGATGTTGGATATCTGGATATTAGCATAAAAATGTAATATTGGTATCGGATTTTTTTTGCTTTAAAACCGATAAAATAAAAACCGATAAAAATAAAATTGCGTTACACCGAAATAGTGCCTATGCGCTCTTGAAGCGTTTACCAGTGCACATATCGGTATCGGCTGTTATCGGTATCTGTAAATTGAGAGTTGGACAATATCGGCATATCGGATATCGGCAAAAAAGCCAATATCGGACATCCCTAGTCCTATCTAATTGGTCCTTAAATAAGGGAGGATGGGTCATATCTTATGTGGCAAATTCTCCCTTAATCGAGTATAAATATATCACAGAGAAGACCACCACTTGAAAGGCTTTAAATCTGCAGGATTGTTTGGGAAAAATGCAATTGCAGAGTCAGAGTCAACATCAGGGATCTGGAGACTTCGTGCCTACCCTGGTGCAGCATATGAGGGTGAGGTGAGCTGAGACGACATTGAGGAAGATGAGACTGTTGACAGGATGCTGGGAGACCCTACCCGGCTCACACTGTTTGGAGAGGAACCTGATGACACTGTAAGGAACAGATAGCACTTTTCACCAGGTGCAATCATCTGTTTCTCCAAAATCTCACGCAGAAACTTGAGGAGAAAATTCACAAGTTTAATTAGTTTTTAGTTTTTTTATTTCCATTAAAGTGTCTTCAGAGGAAACTCAGAAGTGGATCAATAAAAAACTTTGCTCATTCAAGATCATTTGGTAAGCACAGGCTATTGGGTAACTTACTACCAGCCCAGTTTTGGACATATTAGGTTACTTGGCATGAACAGAAGCAAAGTGATCTTACCTCCCGCTGAAGCTAGAGGGCTGTAAGACCTTGAGGCTGATGAAGACTGAAAAACATGAGGCCAAGTCATGTTTTAGCTTGCACACCAACACGCTCATTTATGTGGTGCACACTCAGTACACAAAAGTGTCGAATAACCCAGCGAATGAAACACAGCACAATATGTTTGCAATTAAGTATTGTGTGTGACTGATGTGAATGCCTTTCTTGCTGCCCACAATAGGGACATTTGTCTTCTATACCTCGGTGCATTTTTATCGTTAATGTGTTTTGTTTATTTACTATAAATGTTGAATTCTACATTTTCGTTTTGTGTTTAGCTCTGTCTTTTTAACCCCAAGTTGCTGTGATGACTTGAATTAACCTGTGTGAGAATTAATGAGTTATCTTATCTCATCTTATCTTATCTTACCTTATCTTATCTTATTAATTGAATAAATTCTTACATCTCTCACCATCCTGGAGTTGAAGGTGTGGGGCTTAACAGGCAGATTAGCCACTGGGCAGTAGATCCTTTTCTCCTTCTGACGTCGATTGCAGAACCAGACTCTGACCACCTCCTTCTCCATGGACAACTGTTCAGAGATGAGCGTTATCTCCTCTGAGTTTGGCTTTGGGTTCTGCAAAGCAATAGCAGAGGTCAGGTAAGGTCAGTTCGTGGAAAAAGGTTTATTTCACGAATTGCATGTAAGCACATTTGAATGGCTTCTTTCAGGAATGCAGTTACTTCATGTGTTAGCCCCAGAAATTGCTGTTGAGTAAATATTTTTGATACAGTCTTTCTTCAATTTCTTTTAATGACTTTATCTCCTCTCAGCCACTGAAAAATGTGATTCTTCACTAAAGTAAGTAAAAGAGATTGAACTCCACAAAATGATATGAGAAAATCTGGAAATCTGAAATTGCGAGGCCTGAGAAAGTTGGATCAAGGAGAAATTACATGCAAGAAAATTCTGGGCTGCGTTAGGTATTTTGATATTGAAATTATGGGGTTGCATCAGATAGCAAGGGAGGATTTAAATACAGTAATCTGACGATGCAATCCAGATCAATTGGTACTTTTAGAGCTGGTCTATCTGCAAAACAGAACATTGCAGAAAGTCCCAGATGTTTCTCTGATAAGTTTCTGATATTTCACAGCTGACCAACTTTGTGTAGAATTTGGGGAACTGAAAACTTGGTAATAATCATTATGCAGTCTAGTTGTTATTAATGGAAGATGAGATAACATGACCAGATAAGATTAGAAAAGACAATAGCAGCTAAAATCATAAAATTGTCACGTGGTCGACACTGACATCGAGGAAACGCTTCTCCAAAGTTAGCTTGATGTTTGTTTCAATGCTTGTTCTCTTCTTCCTTTTGCGTCCATATCCATCTATCAGAGGTGGCAGAGCAGCTGAAGTTGTCATAGATTCTGAAGGTGAGTTCTCTGTCATGGGATGACAAGATGTAAGTTAGCAGAGAGGTCGGTTAAACAATGGGGACATTGTTGTAACTCCTTTATCTGTCCATACCAGCGTCACTCAGCCATTTCTCTAGCAGGGGTTTCAGCTTGCACATGTTTTTGAAGCTGAGGTTCAGGGCTTCAAAGCGTGAGATTGTAGTCTGGCTGAAATCGTTTCCATACAGTTTTCCCATTGCAAGTCCAACGTCTCCCTGGGGCAGAAAACACGACAACACATTGTAGAACTGTGGATACACAATTGCAGCTATTGGCGAAACACACATTAAATATACTATCACAGCATGAGGATAGTGGTAGAAGGTTGTTTTTAAGACACATTGGTTGATTGAAGTGTCTAGACACAAATTGATTTAAACTCATACAACCAATAGTTATTAAAGCAGGAAGTGTATGTATCAGTTTTCTCGCCAGCCCATCCCATGGTCTATTCTTGGAAAATCTAGAAACACAAAGAGGTTTGTGTTTATCATGTCAGAGGAGAGTTGATCTCCTGTTTTTATAGCGCAGTTGGCAGTGCCATTTCAAAATTGATCAATATACAATTTTTGGAGAAATTATGACCACAAGAAACTAGAGGACATACAATACAGACCAGGAAAACAAAAACCTTTGGGCCAGGTACTTGTGTCACAGGTGTGTACCTGTGCTCATGGGCCCTTTGTTTTATGTCAGAGTCTGTGTGCATGCACGCTATTATCCTTTGTGTGATTTCTGAGGAAATCAGACATGAAAGAGCACATGAAATTTTTGGTGATTTCCTAAATTTTGAGCAAGGACAGAGTGCTCTCCCACAATACGTACTAAGCTGAATGCTTGAATTCATTGATACTTGCATAGATGCTTGTTTTTATACTTGCATAAAGGCAAGTAACAGGCAAGTAGTTCAAATTACGTTTTTGAGGTGAGGTGAACAAACTGGATATTCCCACACTAGGTGAGATAATATTTGCAGAACTCTCGCAAATGTTTTGTTTCTTGGGTGTCATCCAAATGCATAGAAACCCCATGCTCCTACACACACACACACACACACACACACACAATCATACACGCACACACTGTGAGAGTGCTGAAAAGAGGACAAGTTACACTAAAACTATATATTCCCATGTGAAGTGAACCATCAACAGTTGATGTTACTGTAACATTAACTGGATATTCGTTCACAATAATGGCTAATTTACAGTGATAACCACACTAAAGGAAAACAATACATTCTTCATTGCACAGCAGTTGATTCATTGGGGGTGAGATTGAATCTAGGTCACAGTGTACCTGAGTGAAACCGAGTTTGATGCGACGTTGCTTGAATGCCTTAGCAAACTGCTCTAGTTCTTCCAGATCACTGGGCTCCTCCTGTGGTGGCACCGCCATGTGCTTGGGCATCTGCAGGTGGCTCATGTCCATGTGATTGTCCATGGCTGATACAGAGAGACCCGAGCGACTGACAGCCTGAGACAGATTGAAACAACAGAGGTAAATATCAGTTGTTATTGTGCTGTTTTTAGTGTGCAAATAAAACAAATGTTGGCAATTTCAGCTGTAAAGCATGAGCTGTCATCATCTGGTAATCATCTGGTAAGTGTGAGAATAAAATTACAATGAACAACTCTACTCTAGTTTTGAAAGTTATGGCTTACACTGCATGATATTGCACTGAAATTGAAATATTGCACTTTGTGTCTTGTGAGAGCTTCTCTTATTGAAACAAAGAAGAAACAAAATTAACCTTAACACATTATTATAATTTACTGAGATGTACCTGTAAATGTGATTGTGATGACTTGGTATATTGTTATAAGTTGAGCTGTAGTATTCTCTGTCAGCTTTTTTACTTGGCACTGGCTTTTGCGTCGATATTGGCATGGGCACATTGCAACATGTCGATGAGTGTGCAGCTTTGAGCTTTACCTGGGAAGTGAGAGCCAGTCCAGGCTGATGCTGCATGAGCCCAGGCTGACTTTGGGTGGGCAGGGAGAGAATATTCTGCTGCAATAGTGCTGCATATACCAACAAAATGTTTTAACAACAATTATGGCATTGGTTTCAAGTTACATCTCCCTTTAATTCAGATAAATTTTCTGACATCACTGAATTTCTTGACATAGTAGACCGAGGACGTGGCTATAAGTGTAAAATACTTTATATTCTTCTTTGAAAAGTGTCACTGTACATAATTTTACATATGATTTAACTAATTTGGTGGGAATTGTTACATTCTTCAATTACGATTACAGGTCATTCATTCTGTAAAACCAGGATAAACATATTATTAGGATACATGAGCATCCACCTCAGAACTGACCTTGATGAGTGGCAGAGCTCTGTGATAAGAGGAAGGAGGATGGTGCAGAGAGATGGGAAGGGGGCATCAAAACCAACTGCTGCATCGGGTGCAGCTGGGCCATCTCCTGCAGGAGCAACACACCAACATCTGAGTGGAGATCTACAGCAGATATCAGAACCAGAACCAGAACCAGAACCAGAGATAGCTTCATTGCCAAGTTTGTCATCAAACAAAGAACTTCACCTCGGTTTTCATCTCTTTCACAGTACAAGGTGGAGGGGAAAGAAAAAAAAAACTTTGAGTTGCAGTGTTGTTATTGGGTACAGAGCAGTCATGGACCCTGGAATGGCAAAGTGACAGATGAATTATGCCAGCACTGTGCAAGGAACAGCAGAAATGCCGGTGATAGAAAGTGCAATTTAGTTTAATGGGGCAAATTAAGGCTTTATATTAGTTTTTTCCACCTTGACAATCAGGAGTTTATCAGCTATGACTCGAGAGTAAAAACTGTCTCTGAGTGTGGTGGATCCGATATGGTGGCACTTTGAGATTTCTGTGCAATTCCTCTTGTGACCAAGCTCACAAGTCAATCTGCTCGAATCATTTAATCATTTAAAATATCTATATTAATTTTAATCCATTCCAGCCCCACAGAATATCCCCAAACATTCACAATGAACCTGTGCATAATTACCGAAAATTTAGCGACTCCTTTCTCATGCTGTGCTGCTCGAATGGCTTATTTAAAGATTTGTACAGGCTGTCGGCAACCAGGGGACAGTGTAGTTGGCAGTGCACTGGGAAGCACAAAAGTCAGACAGCCATGAGGGTAAAGTTTAAGCCAGAGAAGACACTACTGGTAGTTTTGAATTGGATCTTGAACTGTCATCTTGCCCATCAAGTACACACCCTCATCGTGGAGAAAAGATAAAGAATGGAATATGATACCGCATTTAAGATGACAGCAGTCAGTCTGGCCATCAAAGTGGGAGGCAGGGCGACTGAGTGTAAGCTTGGCATCAATGAGTCATTAATGAGACATTGGTGGTGGCAGCAGGAAGAATTAAGTAAATATAAAAAGTTTTCAGAGGCTTTCAGATGACATAAAAGCAGATGGCTTTGATGTTTGTGCTGTGACCTATTTCTTAACCTGACATGGGACTATTGTGTTGGTATTGTGTTGTGTTGGACTGCTGATTTTCAGGCAGTCCGACATCTTTTATGTTCAAAAATCTTCTGTGTACCATCTTTCCATGTAAATATCTCATATTAGAACATGAAAACCTGCTGCTTACATTCAGATGCATCTTTTATATATCTCAAATGAAAATATGGACCGAGAGAGGGCTTGTGTCTCAAAGAACTCATATGTTGAGTTGATTTTACGTCAAGGTACCATTATATCTGGCAGTGCCACCAGATATAAAGAGTTGTGTACATAACCATCCATCATACTTTGCAATTACATTTATATAATAATCTCATTTAAGACTGCAATTGTGCCTCCTGCACAAATAGAAGGCACTGTTGCCCTGCTTGCCACTGTCATCCACAGTACACACTACTTAGGGGCAGAACTTAGGAGGGTCTAGAGGGGCAGCTGTCCCCTGGTCTGGGCCCTGAGGGGGCCGGTCAACAACTCACGGACGACTGCGGAAAGATGCGCCCCCAACACCCCCCACCACACCCCCGTCGACAATTTTTACGAACAGTACTTTAAAGGGCCTGGTCAGGTGCCCGGCCCGTGGACTGGCACTGACTTGTTCCCCCACTGACACTACTAATCACCTTTTATGCCTTTGGGCAAAAACTTGTCACACACTGTGTCACCCCCTTGTAAGATGAAATTTTCCTTACTGGTGTGCTGTTACTTTTCCCCTGTTTTCAACGTTACAGCTATGTTACCATGGCTGCGATGTTTGGAATTGGGCTACTTTTATTGCAGCTCAAGCTTGACCCAAGAAGGCAAAAGTTGAGCAACGCTGTTTTCAAGATATTGATTCGTCAAATCTCCTCCCCCCAAAAAATCTTGAGGGTACCACTCCTGCTGATCCATAGCTGACTTATGTGTGAATGTGTCTTTCTGATGTCTGATATCAAATCATGGAATAAATGTGAGCCTACGAGGCAATCCTGTGTTGGATTGTGCAATGTCTGAAATCTTTCCAATTACCTCTCCAATTTCACAATTAAAATAATTTTATGTCATGTTTCGATGAAATAAGGATATTTCTCTGTCTAAGACGTCCACTGTATGGTTACATTTTCTTGCATTGTATTTATGAAGAAAACCCAAAAACCAAATCACCAGGCTTGCTGTCTGTGTGGACATTGAATTACTTTGGATGGTAATGTCCATTGCTGCCAGCGGTCTATGACGAATGAGAAGTATTAACAAGCCAGTGTTTACATAAGTTGGATTGAGCAATTTCAGGGCTGGCTGAGTCTTTTTGGTGCACCCAGTTTTGGCACGAGGTACTTGAATTTGTCAATACTGATCATAATTATTTGATCAATGGTCAATCTATAAATGGCCAAGACTTAACAGAAAATGTTTGGCAAATGCTTGTGTCATTTGAAAGTAGTTATCCCTAGCCCAGCAGCCTCTTCTTTTATCTACTCCAGGTATATTATTACATTTAGGACACATTGTGACAAATTCAAAGGAAAGAAAAAAAAAACACGACATGCAGATCTGCAACATATATGCCTGTATTAACACAAGGGAAAAGAATCACAGACACTTATTGTCAATAAAACCTTCTACTTAGATCTGATATTGGGTATATCAGGTTTTGACTCTGCTACAAAGAACCATGAAGATAAATACTACAGAAAATTTAAAGTCAAACACAACGCATGTTGGACTGAGTTAATCCTTCAAAACCGTATGCTCATGTTGTTATGACAGCAGTACTGTTTGAAAGCATAGGTACAGAGAAGTGAATGGAGACTAGTGTCAAAGTTCAAATGTATGACACAAAAAATCCTGTGGAGTACTGCTGACCTCCACCTTCCTCTGTCCTCCTTAATTACATCCATGAATGTTCTCTGTGGTCATCCTCTTTTCCTATCAGTTAGAACCATCTCCAACATCCTGTCCAATATACAGTACCTACTTCTTGTACCCTGCACACGGCCGAACCATCTATATCTTGCCTCTCTGACCGTATCCCCAAGTCACTCCACCTTAGTTGTGCCTCTGATGGTCTAATTTCTACTACTGTGTAAGCTGGTTTTTCCCAAAGAAAACTTGAACATCTTCATTTCTGCCACCTTCAACTCAGCCTCCTTACTTTAACTGTGCAAACCAAATTGTCTTCTTAAAATCATGGGTAGGATTTATGCAGTTTTTTATGTAGTTTTTTAATGTGGATATGTTCAACGACTACATACATGGATGCATTTGGATTTTAACAGGTCACACCTCAATCGACTTTCCAACAAGTGCAAAAATGATACTTAAATTACATTGTGGATTATTGCAACAGCAGCATCACTGTAGCCCCTGCATATGTTTCACGAGATTCCCACTGATGTGTTTCCACCAACTGAACTAAAAAAGAAAACAACAGCTGAAATGAAATGCAACGATTAGATGCGGTATAGAATGTATGATGTATATTTCTTTGCCATTTTAAGTGTATAATCTCATCACTTGTGACAGAGTACCCACATATGTATTTGTTGCATAAAAGTTTGAAGAAAACTGTACATCAAGTCATGATGTTTGAGTGACAAAATAATTCGTCAGGATGAAAATCTCAAATCTTGACAACGTCTTACCCCACTCAGCTGTCCATTCACGACTGAGGCTTGTGTCAGATGACATGTCTTAAGTATGGAGGCCGAGTGGTGCGAGTCGCTGATGTCCTCTGTCTTGATCTAGGTGAGACCATAAACATCTGTAGTTGGTACGAGCTTTGTATAGTTTGATTTTTCATCACTATGTAATGGCTGTGTGTATGCGTGTGTGGGTGCGTACATGTGCACTTGTGCAGAATTATGCTATGTGTGTGCGTGCTTGTCGCGCACACACAGGACCAGTTTGGTCACACTCACTGACAGACTCTCTCCCACCCCTCAGGCTGGCCAATATGCAAATACCCCCTCCCCAAACACATGGTACTTCCTGTAAACAGTGGAGGTAAGAAGAATTTGTCCTCTGCCAAGAGGAATATATGAAGAATTATACAAATAGCTGCAAACTGTTGTCAAATGGGTAGAGCTCTTTGGTGTTCAGGATGTTCTTTGTCAGTTGAGGTTAACTGTTATCTAACACTTCAGTCAATAATATACTGTAGAGCCATGTCTTAATGTTCACAAACCTCTGGCTCTGCAATCTCATTGTGGGGTGTGAAAGTCTGTGTGACCCCAAGTTTTCAGTCTGGTGCTATTTGGCATGTCACATTCTTCAAACTGCATCGTCTGAATTTTTTGTTGAGTTGATGTACGCTGAAATTTAGAGTTGCTGAAATTGTGCCACAAGACGAATGGGAAGAGGAAGAAGACAAAGAAGAGGAAAGAGATAGGGAGGAGAAGCAGAGAGAGAGGATGAGAAAGATCCACTCTCATACTTGGGTGCTGCACCTCTTTATGAGAGGAGCAGTCAGTAGAGAGGCAGTTTCTCTGTAGAATTGAAGTACTGGTTTATCAAAATCCAAAGAGGTGGATTAGTCTGGATATAAGGTCTGAGAGGCAAGATTCACATGTTTGGCCATGTGTGGCATGGACATGGTAGCTATATCAAACTAGAGATACTGAGAATGGAGCTGTCAGTTGCAGGAAAAAGAGGAAGACCACAAAGAGGGTTCATAGACGTCGTGAGAGAGGGCGTGAGGATGGCGGGTCTGTCAACTGAGGACACAGAGGACTGACAGAGATGAAAGCAGAAGATATGTCCCATAATAGCAATCTCGACCCTTTTAAAGCAGTGGTTTACAGAAGACAAAAAACAACGGGAAGGAGAAGTACATGAAGCATCTGCTGTTGGTACTCCTCTTCTGTGCTTTATCCTGGCAGATGGCTGCAGTTGTTCCATGTCAGATCTGGCACATTGTCTTTCAGTAATAACAAAGGTCTGCTTTGGTAGGTGGGTAGATGTGCGTGACACATTTCTCCCCATTTGTTTTAAATATGCCACATTAAAAGTGAAGTGTAAACACAAGGACCTTTTTTCAGGAGGAGCCTGGGATGTAACAAACAGATGTTGCTGCGTGAGGATGCCACATCACACATGGCTGTATGTTGAGATGTTCCATTTTCAGTGCATATGTTACAGAGTACGAGTGACTGGATCTGACATAATTTGCTTGCAAGGTATTACAGAAAATCGAATAATGTGCAGTGTATGCATATAATGCTGTTGTAATAAGCACACGTCGTTTTTCTTCTTTTTTTTTCTTAACTGCTGTTGGAAATGTGCCTGAAAACATAAACATATAAGAGGTGGTAAATGTATTTTATATGCCAGACCTCTCCATGTATGAAAGTATGGAAATGTGCCTTACTTGTCTTTATGTTCACAAACCTCTAACTTGTGATAGGCATGACGGAGGTCGTCTCATGTTACAGCAGGTCTAGTCGGCGTGTTAACGGCCAGTAAGATATATGCCCAATGAGAGCATACTATATCCTTCTGGATACACGATTGACGGTTTAATTCAGGACAAGATGTGGCGTTATGTTCAGATGCTGTGTGTATTGAGCCAACTCCCCATGAACGATATTCATCTTGTTTATTGGAAAAATGTTTGTGTCACAACTCACCTGCCGATTGAAATCGATTCCGTTTTGTTCTGTCAAAAAAAGAGGGACAACAAAGTATTGGTGATTGATATTCAGCAAGCTAGGCCCAATAAATAGATGATAGGCACTTGTGAGGGGCAGAGAGAGGTTGCAAGGCACGCAAAGGGGAGAGCTGGAGTCGGACGGACCGACAGACAGACGGGCGGATGGAGGGACGAACACACCAGCACATTGAAGGCTCAATCTTCAGAGTTGCTGGATGAGCTCAAATGATTTGACTGTCAAATCGGTATTTGGGCTGCGAGCATGTGGTGCGAGTGCAAGCGCGCGCGCACGCGAGTGTGTGTGTGTGTGTGTGTGTGTGTGTGTGTGAGAGAGAGAGAGAGAGAGAGAGAGAGAGAAGGAGGGAGAGAGAGAGAGAGAGGGATGGGAAAGACAGAGAGAAACGGAGAGAGAGATAGACAGAGAGAGAGAGAAGGAGAGGGAGAGAAGGAGAGAGAGAGAGAGATGCAAATTAGGCAGTGACTCCACTCCCCCATCACATTGCCACACTAAAACCAGACTTCCAGTATGTAAATGAGCCTTCGTGCAAATCAGCTCAAACCCCGGGACACACACACGTGCGCGCGCGCACAAAAAAAACACAACATACGGCTGATGATAATGCAAAAAAAAAAAAAAAAAAAAAAAGACAAAATGCTGTCAAGCCTTCACGATTCATTCTGCGTTCGTGCATGAGGAGATTCAGACCGTGATGTACTACGACGTCCGATAAGTCCTCAGGTGACCCGGGAGGAAGAGAGGTCTGAATTGAACGTTTTCCATTATTACGAGAAAAACTCTGCCAATCAGACATAGTCTACCTCTGCAATCAGGCGTCTAAAACACCCACTACTGTAGTGTTGTGGCTGGATGCATCCATACACGCAGCCAGTACTTCTCTGCAAACAGCCTCAGGTACATCCTGCTGTCGTGGTTAACTGCCACACTCGCGCCGCATGAGGCAGCACATTGTCTTGTATAGTTGAAAATAATATTATGGAAGACTCTTCTAAACGGGAAAGCAACAGTTTAAAACAAAAGAAAAGAGAAAAAAGCTCTAAGCTCTTGACAGCCCGCACACCCGTAACACCTGAACAACCGAGATGCATAATCCCGTTGATATCATCAGAGATGTCTTTCTAAACTTTGACATACAGATGATGATTTAAGTGGACGTCACCGATATGGTTAAGATCAATAGATAAAACCTGCTTCGTTACTTCCTCCCTTTTACTGGGAGGATGCAGCTTCTCAATGTAACATGTGCGCGTGTGCGTGTTGTGATGGTTTCGTCTTACCTGTGTGATCTGCTACCTCTGTCCGCTCTAGCATGCCTGTGCTCATCTTAGTATCTACGGAGATAAATATTGCTAATTCATCATCAGCTTTATAAATTTGCACATGTAATGTGGAATGATTCTGACTCTATTTGTACAGTGTAATTATTTTCTATTCCCTTTACGAGTAAAATGACTACACACTGGTCTGAGGACAAGTCCTAAAGCAGGAACAAATCCTACAACATTTTGTCAGTCCCATGTGTCACTGCTGGTGAAGGCCGGGATCATTAATAACCAGTTTAAAACAGATTTTATTTGGTCAACACCTTAAAATTAACATGCTGATGACCAATTTCCAAAGTGGTCATTGAGGACTCTCCGTTGTAGGGAAAACTCACCTTGAATTGAGCCACTGTCTGTCTGATTGTCTTCCCGTCTCCAGATCCTTCAATAACACCTTGAATCGAACCAAAAAGTCTTGAAATCCTCTAACGCTTATCCGCATTTTTCTAAGCAGGGAAATGTTCTCCCCTCTCGTGCACCTTACTCAGTGACAGCGACTTATTTGCATGTATCTCTGAGCACCCTATCCCGCCTCAGACTGTTTGCATAAAACAACAATGCCACTACTGCAAAGTTACAGTCTGTGTTTGGGTGTTTGAGCAGAGAAACTCCTTTCAGTATCGCCGCCAATTAGTGATCACTCGAAGCTATAGTCACGTAAGAAATTCAACTCGACTCTACTCAAGTAAATGCTATTTCCCAGCTCTCCTGTTGAAAGATACTGTATGTTATATTAAATATTTTAGGTAGGAATAATGCAATTGAATGGAATTCAGATATCATGTATGTGCATCAACATTTAGATATCTGTATAAATCAATTTTAATCTTATTGAATGTAACATAAAGGTGTAATATACAATATAATATTATAAAGAATGCCTACAATAAAATACAAGATGAAACAGTCACATACTTTGAAAGTACTCTGGCAGATATCAGAATGACAAATATTACTTATAACTATACAGTCTCTCCTGTTCAAGAGAGGAGGATTGTCAGATCGATAAATTTGGAGAGTCTAAGACAAGACTTTGTGTCTTGTGCTTTATTAACCCGCAGACAACAGCTGGAACACAACCAATGATGATTTCTATATTTCCCTACTGGCGTGAAAACATCATGCATATGCAGGTACATATATGGCTTATAAATTGTAATATTTTGTTTGAGAACTTTTTCAAAAATAACCCCCCCAAAAGACAAACAAACAAACAAAAAAATCCCCTACCATTTAACAGGAAACATACAATTAAATGAAGAAATAGAGAGGACACTAATGTTAAGATGTCCCTGAACTTCAGCACCTGATAGAGGAGAGAGGCACTCCACTTCTCCACAGGGATGGTTAAGTGCAGGGGGAATTTTCTATAGCACAGTAATGCACATGAAAAGATTGAAGAAAAAAGTTTCAGCTGAAGGATGTGCTTATCATGTGAATACAAAATATGAGTGTGAGGCCCATAATTCTGACAGCCTCACACTGCTCAGTGGAATTTTTGAGTGGAATCAGACTACACCTCCAGATGCTCCAGCTTGTACACAGAACATGGTTCATGTCCCTTTGTTGTCCTCTGTGCTGACTTCTGCTCAGACCTCTGTATGGACGGTCTGTCAGCTCCAACACAATGAGCGATTTTGCACTTATTTATGTTAAGTACGTGTTAAACTGTGCGACTTTGATTTCAAAATCAAAAACATTCATCAAATTTCGTGCATTTAGACTTTGCGACAGCTCTGTAGATTACAACTAGGGTGCAACTCACATCCTGCAAGATGTCAGGAAGCATGTCACCAAAGTATGCCGCATCAGTCGCTGTGAATGTTCAGTGCCAAAGCCACATTGAACAACACATGCTGTGTGATATCTGAGATGTCCAGCTGAAATATCTTACACTGTCATATATTCATTGGAGGTTGTCTTGGGTCAGGCAACTGAAATGATTGTTTTCTATTTTGTCTAACATTGCAACATGCAGTATTTTGGACTGTTGATGACAAAAGATCACTTAAAGGCATAAAGCCTTTGCCATGCTCCCAAAATATCATCACAATCAATGATCTATTATTTGTTGTTGATGATGATGCTTGTTTATTTTATTTTATTTTATTTTATTTTATTTTATTTTATTTTATTTTATTTTATTTTATTTTATTTTATTTATTTGTTTGTTTGTTTGTTTGTCCGTCCGTCCGTCCGTCCGT
>OMPJ01010109.1:0-14183 GCA_900312935.1 Carapus acus
AAAAGCCTGTGTCTATTTTAGGGCTTTACTGTAAAGCTTTCACCCCTGCGTGATTGGGTGGGACATCCCCGCCATCTGAGCCCCCCATATCTGCAGGCTACTAGCTGCAGCGGGGAGGAGCTGGAGGAGCTTTGCCCCTCCCTCGTGAGTACACGCTATAGACGCTACTTCCTTCTACCTCCCTCTCTTATTGCTCTTCCTTCCTCCCTCCCACCCCTTCTGTCTCCTTCCTCTCTCTTCCAACAACCCCATGTCACCTTTCTCTCCACGCCGTTGCCTCCATCATAGGCCTGTGCTGCACCGAAACGATAGCTGCGACAGAAGTGCCTATTAGCGCCTGCTTCCTTATTTTCTGCAGACGACATTGTTTATTTGATTTTTTTCATGTATTTGGTAGATCTTTTGCAGACTCTTTGTGGGGTTTTGTGATGTCACAAAAAGCCCTTTAAATCACTTTATGTTATACACAGCAACCCTGAGCTCTTTTCTATCATTTACAATATACTGTATAACCTAAGTATAATCATTACATTTGGTGTAGAAATGACAACATTTCTGCCATTGTTAACACTCATTCCAAAGGGAAGATTGGCAGCAAATAACAGCTAAGTTGGCCAGGCTGCATCACATTAAGCCTGAACTGAATCCTCCTCCGCTAGTTTCCACGTAAGCCTTACTGAATAATTAACGAATCTCCTCCACTCCAGGCGCCATTTTTTCCACCCTGCCGTAGTAGTTGTGATACTATCAAGCCCACAGCCAAACACACGTAGTCCGATCTTGCTCCCCTCACCTAGCTGCTTGTTACATTACATTTTCAGTGTGTGAGGCGGCTGGAGGAGAGCAAAAGTGGGATGTCAAAGTTCAAGGATTAGTCTTGGGGGCACTTGATTAACAAAATTTGGGTTTGCAAAAGCTCTTAATGTCCCCATTGACATGTAAAAAAGAGTAACCATACTATGACTATTAGGTGTAATGGATATGGATGCCAACTTAATTTGCTGGGTGGTCACGGTTCTCAGCGTACGTAGGTAACAGGACAAATCAATGAAAACAATCTATGTGCAGATTTACCGTTGTCCTTGTACACTTTGTTTTAGTCACACTGAAAGAAGAGAGCTGTTTGGTTTAGAGTACACCTGAGTGGCATTTCACATGCAGAGGATCAATATTTGACTGCAGCTTGTGGTGCTGCACCTCAGCAATAAATTTTCATGTAACTAAGCTCAAAGATCATAAAGACGGACAGTAATGAAGATGGGCGCTTCTCTTTGGAAAACACCCCCTTAAGATTCTTCATGGTCAGTTGACCCTTATAGGTGAAGTCATCTCTGTCTGTCTTCGTCCAACATGGAGTAGTGGGCTGCATCAGATTGCATTGTCTTCCTGAGTGTTTTTACACATGTCTGAACCTCTGAACTCTTGACATTCCCAGGATTCACCGCCATCACAGCCACCAATCCCATCTGGTTGATCAAGACCCGTCTGCAGCTGGATGCCAGGTGAGGGGCTTAATGTGAAAATGAAAAATAAATTGTACACCGCAGCTTTTTGTAATTCTCTCTGCAACTGCTGTTGCTAATGCAGCTATTTAACTTTGTGATACAGGAACCGGGGAGAGCGGCACATGAATGCCTTTGGATGCGTGCGGCGGGTGTACCAGATGGACGGCCTGCGAGGCTTCTACAGGGGCATGTCGGCCTCGTACGCCGGAATCTCAGAGACTGTGATCCATTTTGTCATATACGAGAGCATCAAACGAAAACTTCGCGAAGCCAAAGCCCAGGCCAGCATGGGCGACGAGGAGGAATCCGTCAAAGACGCGTCGGACTTTGTGGGCATGATGCTCGCGGCGGCCACCTCCAAAACCTGCGCCACCTCCATCGCATATCCTCACGGTAAAGCTCCGCCCCGCCACCTGCTATACCGAGTGTGTAACGCTCAAGGCGGTGTCGAGAATGCTCGGCTGCCTTCCCGTTGTGATGAAATTAACACCCTTCTCTTCCCTTTTGCAGAGGTGATCCGCACACGGCTTCGAGAGGAGGGCAGCAAGTATCGCTCCTTCTTCCAAACTCTATTGACAGTTCCCAGAGAGGAGGGGTACCGCGCTCTCTACCGTGGCCTCACCACCCACCTCGTCCGACAAATCCCCAACACCGCCATCATGATGTGTACCTACGAAGTGGTGGTCTACCTGCTCGGCCGTTAGCCAATAAACTAGGTGTACCTGCTGTTGGACTCTTCAGTGAAGAGATTTCTGGAGGAAATGGAGACATGGAAGACCAAAGGAAAAAAATCAAGAAGGACCACAAACAGAGAAGAGAAAAAAAACCTGCGAAGGAAGAAGAACAAGGAGAGCGCTTTTTCTCTTTTATTAGCATCACCACCTCCACTTTGTTTTGAAGCCTGCAGGGAAATAGTGGGTGCCATCAATAGCGATGAAGAGACGAGACAAAGCAGGGAGGGTGAGAGAGAGAAAGAACCTAAGCGCCTGTAGGAAAAAAGCAGATGGCTATGAAAGACCAGGTTGAAACACAGCACAGAGCGACAGCCTTACACAGAGATGGCCTCCGTGTGTGGCTTTTACCGTTAGTGAGGAGTGGGGAGACGCTCTACTCCTTTCCTCCTTTGAGATTTGATACTGTGACGGGGAATGCTTAGAGACGTCCTAGCGAGGGAAGCGTAAGAGTGAACATGGCCTTTTCGAGCATAGCCTCGCAGTTGCCTCTGTAGTACCCACAAACCGTAGCAGAATATTTCAAACAGTGACTCATTCATCATTGTTTTGCTCAAGGGAAACGGCCTTACTTATGGTCAGTGTATCTTGTCTCACCTGACTATGTCAGTCGTCTTCGACAATGTGATCCCACCTCCATTTTTCCTCAACCTTTAGCAATGACCCCATAGTGGTGTTTTTAAGATCTCACCTCCCAGACTATTATTTTTGCAAAACATCACACCAAAACAAAACTAAGATGGGAGGTGCCCTGGCACAAGGACCGGCTCCAAGCATTCCCCCCGACCTCTGCCCTCATCCCCCCCAGCGACCTGATGGCCGCTGGTGTGAAGGGGCAGTGTTTGCCTCATCATAGTTGCAAATCAGTGACGCGTAAACACAGATACATATTTGCGTTAGTAAACCCTAGGTTACGACAACAACATTCAGTGAAGTGTTTCAATTCATCCTCCATCATTTCGTTGAGTAGGAGTGGCGATGGTGTATTTGATGAAGATGGCCTCTTAGTGTTGAGCCTGACAATTTGCTTAATCTGAGCCAAGTCCTGCAATACCAGGCAACCAAATATCTCCAGCAGCCATTCATTTCTCGGAAATAGTGGGAGCACATGAGACCTCGTGACTGCATAAATGGTACCATGGTTCATTATCAGCCAATCTTTTGTCTACTTGAAAATGCGCTGCTGTGGCGAAATGTTGGTGTAGTGGAGTGACCGTTTGAACCGTGAACGCACCAAGTTTAGCCTAGAATCAAATTTTAGAGTATCACCCGCATACCAGTGGCATAGCCTGAGTAACAGCAGCAGAGGATACAGTAAACTTTGTCCTTCCTTGCAAGTGAATCTGTTAAAGTAAATGTAAGACATGCCTCAAAATCTGTTCTATGTGATGGCACCACACCGACTGATCACCACCTTTGCTCCCACAGTTCATTTCTGACACAGACTGAACACGACATGCCTCGCCATGACTGAAATTATCAAAATTGTATTATTTTGGATTGTGCGCTTTTATCTCATGAAATATCTACCGAGAATACACAACGAACATCGTTCAATTAATTCCATATACTGTATTTTAGCTTTAATGCCAGTTAAGGCAACCATCCAATGTTGGTCCATCCACCTGCCTGTAACATTGTCGTATGCAAGTGTGTGTTAGTGACATACAACCAGTGACCGGCTTTCAGTGTGAGAGCCTGTCACCCGTCTGTTTTGACACATGTTGCTGCATGTAAAATGAATATTTGCAACCGGTTTCCCCCTCCACAAATATTAATCTTGCCCGAAAATGAGGTCAGGAGAAGAGCACGTGTCACCTCCAGCGTTGACAAACCTGTTCTTCCTTCCATTGGCTTCCAACTGGACATTGATCATGCACTTTTATGGTTTGTGCTTTTTGCATTTTCTCGTGTGGAGAGTGAAAACTTGTACATTGTAAAAAATAAAAAGTATTACTGTATATCAAAAAAAAAACGGTATTTTGCAGTTCCCATAGCAGATCTATTGTACAGTTCTAGAGTTTTCAGTAGTTGTGAAGGATGTTTCAGATGTGTGTATGTGAGAGATCCAGCATATGCATATCACCTGTTGTTGTTTTGCTGACTTTCATGTTGATTATGCCGTAGTGTGAATTTGCAAATTGTCATAATTTCTGTGCAATTGAGCATTGTTTCAATGCAGTGTCGATATAATATTGTGATGCAAAGTCTAGATTTTTGAATGACATTTTAAAAAAGAGAGTGAGTGCTTCATGCAAACATCTGCCGAGAGCATCTATTCAAATTGTCCCATTTATTGAACTCTTTAATTGTTCTCATTAATGAGGTTGACAGCGCGTGATGTTTACCTGGCTCTACACATTTTGCTTTTTATTGGATTTCCTCTGAACAACCTTTTAAAATGTTAAGATTGCTGCTTTTTTCTGTACCAGCACAAAACATCACTTGTTTGTAGTGAATATAGTGCAGCACAGCAAGGTAATAGAATATTGAGACTATTTGTAAAATGGTCGGTGCAATACTTGATCAGTCTTGCTTAACTGTTGGTTATATTCATTTTATCAAATTTGTCCCTTGGGTAACACTTATATCTTCAAAGTGAGAATCTGACATTGTCTCTGTCTGCTTTCCAAATTATGTCGACATAGTTTCCAGACCTAACATTGCTACATACATCTTCACTTTGAACATCAATGGGCTTTCAGTCTCTGCAGTGATCCTTTTGGTCCACTTATCAAATCGTAATTTGAATGGAAAACCAGACAAATAATGCATATATTTCTTTCTATTTTTTTTTTCTTTTTTTTTTGGCAGAGCTGGATGAAGCCTCAAGCAATGTTGAATTGAAAATGAAATCAAATGAGGATTTACGTGACATTTCTGATATCGGTGTGTGTTTTTTAAAAAATAAAATATAACCCATTTGCAGCAAGTTCGACCGCTATATTTTTCTAAATACGTGTTTTGAAGCTCTCGTTGTGATGCAGTGCACGAGCTTGTATCTACGCTCTTTTACCTCTAGAGGGAGCCACAGATCCGTAAATGAAAATAGTGTGAAGTTGAGGTCATCAACTTTACTTCATTTAAATGCACGCGTCTCTTTTTCTCTTCAGATACCACCAGCTACCAAACTTTAAAGGGCCATGTTCTCAAAGGCAACAATCAATCATCAACTTGTCATAGCCACAGGACCTGTGATATGCAATAATCCAGTAATTTGGGTCAGCATTAAGATATTAAGAATGATATCAATGGAAGTTTTAAGAGCACAGCACCCATGTCAATTTATGGCTTTGCATTGATTCGCTCATATTCTTTTCATTAACAATGACATTGCTGGAAAAAGCAGTGGGGGAATATTCAGGTGTTGGTGCCTTCAGGGACCTCCACAGCACAATGGATGCAATTTGGCATCCCAGTCCTGTGATTTGAGAATGTGTGAAGTTTCACAGGCTTCTCCTCTAACATGACCTACACTATGAAATATGAGAACATTGCTCTCGAAGCACCATTTCGATGTCAGCTGACCCAGTGTAGTTGGAGAATGGGGTTCACTCGGCTGTGAACCCGTCGCACTGTCTTTTTCTGCTGTTGGTGTCGTGTGCGTACTGATTGTATTGCTGTCCATACTGCGGTCTGTATACTATATCAGATGGCAGAGCTTGCACTGCTGGGTCAACAAGCTAACAACAACAAAACAGGCACATGATTGAATATTACCTATCGATGTTTGTTGTGATAAAGATGTTTCGCGTTGTTTTGTTTCGTCGAAAGTTTTTTGAATCCCGATACCCATGAATATTGTTATTGGCAAATATTGGCACGAGGCAAGATAGAAAAAAAGGAAGCGAAGTTTCCTACAAGCTTGTGAACGCAGCGCCTGCGCCGCAGCCAATAGCGTGACAGCTGCGCGGCGTGTTCAGGAGAAACGCACCAATCAGCGCGCCCGGTGCGGGCTGAATGAGTGTTCAGCTGCCTGGCTGTGACGAGCTGCTGTTTCCTGCAACAAAGAAGCCATCTCTCCATCCACGCCACATCTGCTCCACTGCTGGAATAACACACCACCCTCCCACACCCGGAGCCCCACAACGCGAGTCACGACTTTTCCGAGGAATTCTCCGGGAGACGCGTCGCCCAGAGCCGAGCGGTGGAGTTTGTACGCGGTGAGTGTTTGTTCGGCTGTGTTTACACCGGATGCGCCCCCGCAGGAATCTGAGCGTTGGTGTCAGACCAGGCGAACATCTTGCTCCACTTTTTCATTTCTCTTGGAATTGTTTAGAATTTGGGGGAGCGTAGATGGCACAATCCTTTGCTGGTCTCGATTGCTTTCGATGTAGATGAGTGCCAGTTTTCCCGGCCAAATTCAGTTGATATACACTGAGATCGGTTGTTTGAAATTGTACTTGAATCACATGCACACGTACTGACATACACACTTGATACCTACAATAGTGCATGCTCTCTATGAAACGTATTTTATCATGTAGTATGGCAATGCTTGGGGACACTTACAAAATGTATGCGGCTCAAAAGCGATGTTAAGTCGATTTCTGCCAAAGAACTTTGAGTAAACCGCTGCTTTTGTACGTCTTAATGGACGTCGTTACATTGAGTCATTTCCAATCCTTCACATTTCATGTACAGAGGTGAGTAAGAGCTTGGTCACAACCTGATGCCAACAGTCTTTTGGTGTGACAGCAGAATACGCTTCCAAAAAGTAACACTTTGTCACTACAGCATTCTATTCAGAAATTTCTCTGTTGAACTGTTACATCAGAGCCCTGCAGGTACAGTGATAGGTTTACAATTGATTAAAGAGTAAATAGATCAATCTATTATTGAGTTGTCAGATGATGTGTCAGTTGGCTAATCCCCTAATTGTCCCAGCCTTCCTCAGCTTTGGAAAGACTTTGGAAAACGTCTCGGCCTCTGCTCACTTTGGATCTCTGCCTGGGCGGCGATTAGCTCTGCCTGTGCGGTCACACCTTGTCTATGAGACGGAGCTAAATTTACTCGATGGCTGTGGTGGCTGGGCTGCAGAAAACGGAGAGCAGGCAGTAAGAGCAAGGAGAGGAGGGTGTGAAAGACGAGACGCAGAAATGGAGAGGTGGGGAAGAATAGACGCGAGGCAGAGCGGGAAGGTGAGACGAGTCAAGTGCATAGGACGAGGAGAGGGAAGCGGAAACGTTGACGGAGGGGGAAAAACGTGGATGTTTGAGGCAAAATCTAGATGAAATTGGAGCTCTGTGTCCACTTTTTTGTTTTGCTATTTAGTGAAAACAGGTGCAACCACTCTCTTTGCCCCAGTCACAATTAAAAAGGCTTAAAAAGTGTGCCTGATTGTGGGTGGTGTCGGGGGAGGAGGCCGGGGTAGAGCCCTGTGGGGCGTCTGGCTCCGTTGATGGATGACCTGTCGTGATAAGCGAGGGGAGGAGAGAGATGGCAATGATAGAGAGACAGAGGAGGAGCGGACGGCGCTTTGTTGCAGTGACACAGGGCCCGTTCATCTGATCACTTCCTCACTGTGGGGCATCGGATTGACCGCCACTCCTTCCCTCTCGCCTTTCATCCTGTATCCTCACATTATTTCCCTGGGCACCCCACTACCCGCCACCGCCTTTGTAACTTTTCACCTCTCGCGGTCCGCTGCCCTCTGTCGCTGCCTCTCTAGCTGTTTGTTTTTCACGCCGAGCGGGTCTGGGAGCTTTTTCCCCTCTCTCTCTCTCTCTTTGTCTTGTTTTTAGCCTGTTTCCATCCATCTTTTTAAAAGTCATCCCCTCCCTCCTTTATTCCTCTGTGGGGACTAATAACTGGGGTTTTGCGTCTGTGTGAGGAGGCAGACAGATGGGATTTGAGTGCCCGGTCCAGATAAGGCTTTTTAACTCTGAGGTGCCTTATCACACTCTGTCACCTCCGCTTAAAGCTGAATAGATACAGGCCAGGCATTCGCCATGGAGGAGTGAACGTCCCTGGATTGAGGTGGAATCGTTGTCTGAGGGTGTCGCGAAGGAGAAGTGCGCAGAGTGACTTACTGCGACAACTGGGAGTCTGATTTAGATGGCAGTAATCGCCCCGGGAAAGATGGCAATGATCAATATGCTAATGCACTGGGGTTGATTTATTGTGTTACTCCTCAATCTCACCTCTCAGCATGTGCCTGGCTCAGATGAGGCCCTCCCACCCCTTCTCTCCCTCTCCCTCTCTCTTTCTCTTATACCCAACCGTATATCTATCCACCTCCAGGGCCCTGAGAGCAGAGGTGTCCGCTTTCACACACCACAGCTGGTTTGAAGTTCTGCGTGACAATGCCACCGTCAGGCACATAAACGTCATCGCTCACATCCACTCTAGTCCTCTGGAACAGGTTGAGTGTAGGCGTGAAAATGATCTCTCCGTCTAATCAGAGTGTTTTCAGAGCCTCTTGAGGTTGTGGGAGTGGGACAGGACACTGAAGCATGCTGGTAGAAGTTAGAAAAATGGGGAGCTTGAACTGTAGTAAAGTAACCAGTAATGGGTGCCTAAATGGACAATACCCCTTCACGGGTAATGTCATGGATAGTAAAGGAACCAGTAACGGGTACCTTTACCCCTTCATTAGTAACTTCATGCATAGTAGAGTAAATGGTCATAGGTAGCTTAATGGATAGGACCCCTTTATGAGTATTTTCATGGGTTTTACAGAAACTGGTCAAAGGTAACTTCATGGGTAGTACCCCTTCATGTGTAAGTTCATGGGTTGTACCCCTTCGAAGACTTACTTCATGAGAAGTACCCCCTCAAAGGACAACCTCACGAGAAGTGGAGTTCTTATTCACAGGTAACATGATGGAAACTTAATGAATAGTGACCTTCATAAGTAACTTGATGGGTAGTACCCCTTCAAAGGGTATTTTCATGGGTTGTACCTTGGTTGTCACTCTGTGGTTTCCCTCCCTCCACTACGCTCATGTCTTGATATCTTACCAGAAATGCTGTAGTTGTGGCAGCTGGCTCAGTGTTGACAGAGGACACAAACTGAGACACAAACACACCAGACCTCTGCACACCACCTCTCCACAGCTGGACTCACACACTCTGTGGCAATCACTCCTCACATCCTGTCTCTTTGGTGAGCGCAGACTCCCAATCTTACTGTATGTGACCTAGTAATCGCAGCCGCTGTTATCATGCCTCTCGCTGCTCGACCTCCAACGGAGCGTAACCCGCCTCTAGAGGAAAAGGACACAACGCAACAACACCTCTGCGAAATATATGACCGAACTCGAGGAGTGTCTCCGCCGGTGCACATTGATTGGGTTTAACTTGAGCTCAGGAAAATCTATTTGAATCAGTTCCTGTGTCTCACCAGATGCTGAGCATATTGCTCATTGATATTCAGCTCCAAAAAGCACCTGGCATGACATTACCCACCGGGCGACACGCACAATTGCTTTGAGCCATTATTCCATCAGCCATCTGCATGTGTAATTACCTTGTTTCTTCACCCGGCGTACGCATTGTGCGTCGTAGCGGCGTTACCACAGGGGTTTGTGACACGGCGAGGAGACTCAAGCGCTCAGACGGGCCAACCCTTCATTTAGACTCAATCAAGACCCAACACGCATCGCGGAGGGTAGCGCTTCCTGCGGTGTGAATCGCGTTCGCTTCAACATTAGAGAAGAAATAGACAGATCTGCCTGTCTGCCTTTTAAGGTCCAGAGATGCACTCTGCATCGGTTTTGCTGTCCGTCTCTGGAGAACTTTCTAAATTTATGCATCTTATCTGGGCACCTGGAGGGGGAATAGATTTGTATGCAGCAGGCTTTTGCCAAGTCAGATTGAGACTTCTGAACCTCAGAAAATACACACACACACACACACACACACACGGGCAGGGGGGCTGTAAAGTAAATGTGAGTGGCATTGGTTCTGACTGCTGCTGCAAACTGGGAGACAATACCTGTCCTGTCCTTGACAGGTGCTCTATGTCTAATTGCGACGTCTGAGTCCTTCTGTGTGTGTGTGCGTGCGTGTGCGTGTGTGTGTGTTTTCAGAGTGTGTGTGTGTTAGGGTTTTCATTACCATAGGAATCCACCAGTGGCTGCGACAATGAAGGATGAGATGAAGTAATAATGCAGCGCGCATATTAATGGACAATTTGTGTTTTTGTTTTCGTCTGTTGAGACAGTGATTAAGTTAACATTCATATTTGACTTTGCTGAGTTTTAAGTTTTAAATAAGAAAACAGGAATGCACATTTTTCATTTTCTATCCATTTTGGCCCTAGGAAGCTGCCTCGCTTTTCATGTTTGAAGTTGCAGCACGTTGCCGTGTTGAGGCCAAAGAGATTGACGTTGGTTTTTAATCATTCAGATCAGGAGAGTCGTGAAAGAATGTTCTTGCTGATGCCTTTGATAAGATCATCTTACCTTGACTCATTTTTTGGTGGTCATGTGGTTAATTTTACCTTTTGTGTAGCTCCTGTCTTTGTCTCGTCGGACGAGTGAGGTACCCTGAATCACCTCCATTTTCCATTTGACAGTTTGAGTATTCATCTCTCACAGAGAGCGGAAATATAGTCAGCGCCAGAGATAAATGGAGGCGGTGCTTCCTGCTTCCTCATCAGATTACCAGGCCGAGTTTTCCCTCAAAGTCACTCTCGTCTGGCAACAAACCGCCGGCGATGACGACAGTCAGGAGGAGAGAGCGGGACGGAGGCCGACTCATCCGTGACAAGACTTGGCTCCGCACTCTGCATTCTCACGGTGATTCTCGCCTCACCCTTCGTCTCAGATTGTGCGTCCTGATTGGACGTTCTCACTTTGCTCTTGCAGGACTTGGTCGCGTGGTCGCTCACTTCCAGGCGACTCGTCACCGATGCCTGTTCATGTCCAGGTTTGCTGCCTGGTCCTGCCTGTCAGTGTTGTGAATCAGCTCTTGTTTGTGATGTCACGGTCGCGGTCATGTGATCCTCTGATGGCTTTTCCAGTCAGATTAAATCATTCCGTCTGATACGGGAACACAATTAGGCCAAGGCGACTAATATAGACCAACTGAGGCGGTCATTAAAAACGGAAGACGAATAAAAACAGAGAATGAATTAACTCAACGTGGTGTGATAATTGCTGTGTTGCACTCAAGTAGAGGAGTCAAAGGTCAGGAGTTTTTCTTTTCTTTTTTTCACCGACTCCATTACCCATTGGCTCCGTTCTCCTTTCCGTGCTATTTATTAAGCTTATAAGGCCAAATATGCCCTAACCTCGTTACTATGTCACGTCGCCTCACGTCACGTCTAATATTAGTCTCTGGATTGAATTTGTCCCCTGGCTTTTAAGGGAAGCGATATCCAACCACAGCTGGGGACGCGGCGAGCAGCGCCTGCATCGGCAGGCGCTGCTCAACACACCGACCGGGCAGGCAGGATGGGAAATGCCACCCAAAATCAATATGGAAGGCGTTCACGCTCTGTGTTCTGTGTGTCTCAGGCCCGTCACACAATTGAAAGTCTGTGTTTCAGGAGTTGCACCATGAGCCCAGATCTGCGAGTTTTCCAAGCTTTGTCTGTGTGTGCGTGTGTGTGTGCATGAGTGTTTGTGCGCGCGTGTGTGTATGCCACTGTAATCTGAGGTCCTTCCAAGATGGGAGGTTGGTGATATACACACCGTCTCTGTCTGTCTGTCTCTTCATGTCACTGACTGGGGCCGTGTGTGTGGGTATATATATTTTGAATTTTGCATCAGTGTGTCCACACGATGGTTTCTTCTCTCTCTCGCTCTCTCTCGCTCTCTCTCTCTGTCTTTTTTTTCTACTTCTGTATCCTCAGAGTGTCATCGATCCGCCGAGCCCCATCCACCGTTTCCTCCACGGCTGGATGCTGTTATTAGACAAACGCTGAAAAAGCAGCGTGACTTTGAAAATAGCCCAGCTGCCCTTCGGAAAGGGAGGACAGCAGCTAATACCAGACCGCAGACTTCGGGTTTCAGTAAATATCTGCTCGCCAGGTAATGGAATCCAAACAAGAGGTGTGTGAGCAAACCTGCGTTTCTGGTCCCTGCTCAAAGAATTTTATTAGCACAGTTGTACTTTTTCCTGCATTCCATTCCGTTTCCAATTCCTTTTGCTATATTCAGGGTGGTTTTAATGGGTTTTTACCAACAGAGCATTAGCATCAGATACTGAGTAATATCTCAATGTGACAGAAGTAGCAGAGTACATAGAAACAACGGAAATGTCCACCAACAGTTCACCGCTAATCTTTCGTGGCTCCCACCTTTAACAGGCCCATCTCTAACGTTTTCGGCTGTAGACTACAAACATAATGGTGGCTGTCACTGATAAAGGTGCGGCTGATCTGGTAGTATCAGCGTTTCCTTTTTGCCCTCCTCAAAACTAGTTTTGAAGAGGTTAATCAGAAAAATTTCCTTTCATGATAGCGCTTTAAACAACTCTGAGTCACAGTTCAACTTTCTTCCGCTGATTTAGCACCCAGTTGCCATGGCAGCAGAGGAGGAGGAATCACATAAGGACTTAACTTGAAAAGAATATATACCTAAAACTTAAATGATAGAGGTGTTTTGAGTATTCTTCCTTTCTTTTCTCGCCCACATCACATCAAAATTGAATTCTTTGCCAGGATGATGAGGAGAAGCTCTTCATAAGAACAGCACATGGCGGGAGGCGCATTTGAGCGGCTTTTTTTCCCCCCGATGGCTCATTTTCACCATTGCTCTTTGCAAAAACTTTACCAAATTGGAAAACGTGCACAAATCTGCGTCTGGATCAGTCACTTTGGACCTGTGTAGCTGGTGGCACAGCAAACACAATGGAAAGCTCTGTTTCCGTCGGGAAAAGTCACGTTGAAACACGGCTTGACAAGAAACTGGACCTGGTGTCAGCAGGGGGTCTCCATCTGCTAAATAGTGATCTCAGATTCTGACGGCAGACGATAGTTGCTCATGTTTATAGCCGAGCATGTTGCAGAGGCTGTGTCTGTGTTTTTCGGTGCATGAGAGGGCACTTTACTCATCCTCTGCCTGTTCCTCCCTCTCTCTGACTCTTTGTCTCTTTCCATCTATTTTCTGGCCATAATTACAGAGCTCATGAAAGCGTTTAGAGCCTCATGAATATTTACATCTCGGAGGGGAAGTGTCAGGGGAGACCCGCGTGTGGCTCGTCTGCCCTAATTACGGAGCTGCGCTTACACACCCACACACAGACACACATAGTGTGAGAGGGACCGGGAAAGGCCAGGAAATATTGAAAAAGCTCCCAAATTGAGTAAAATTAATACGGGCTCAAAAGAGATAACCATTATTAGATGTGGACACACACACATGTGATCACACACACACACATACACACATTAGGGAGATAATAACGACGCAGAGGGTTGTGGCACGCAGCTGCTTCGCCCCTGATCCCCACTGTTTAATCGCCAGTGAATGACGGAGGTAAATCTGGTTAGTGGTTCAAAGGGACGACTCGCAGGTGTGCGGGTGTGTGTGTGAGTGTGTGTGTGTGTGTGAGTGAGTGTTTTTATGGGTCTGCGTCGGTCGTGACCGATGGCGGGGCGCCAACAGGGAGGGGATGATGGCGTGTTGTTCTCTGTCATGGGTTACGAGAGCAGAAACGTGAGCGACTTACCCGCAGTGCAATGTCGACGACTGAGTCACGGAGAGACGGGTAGAGGGGGGGGGGCGGAAGAGAAGGACGATTAAACCGGGGCCCCGGCGCTGGGAAGTCGGAGGTGGAGGTTGAGAGGAAGCGAAGGGTGAGAGATGTTGGGGGTGAGAGATGGATGGGGGAAAAAGGTGAGAAGAAAGAGACTGAGGAGGAGGAGAGAGAGATAGGAAGAAGGGAGGAGGGTGCAGGATGGAGGTTGTTGGCAAGGAGAAGGAGTGTGAGGAAGGAGGAGAGGCCTCTGCATGTGAGGCGGATTAGAGAGGCGGAGGGAGGAAGCCGGCGGGCG
>OMPJ01010111.1:0-27048 GCA_900312935.1 Carapus acus
GTGGGAGAGGGTAACTCCAAAATCCCATGAGGAAATCATTATTTCCATCTCCATGAAGAAATACATAGACTCACATACACACACAGGAGATACACACTTGTTTATTGTGTGCAGACTAATATATGTGGACACACACAAACACACACACACATGCTGAGGTCGACAAATAAATAAATAAACTGAACGAAAAAGGGAGAACAATAAACCCATTTAGAAACCCCTGATGTCTGGGTTTCATTCAAACTTCCCTCACCACACACATACACGGAGAAACACACACATACACACACACTCATACATGCACACCATCTCTGCATGGGGTGAAATTTGGGAAAGTTTGGGTTCTCCATTTCCTCCCCCTCCATTATCCCTTCCCCTTCTTCTCCCTGACTTGCAGGAGCTGTAGTTATATCCGATTACGACACGCAGGCCACCTCCAACGACGCATTACTCACTGCCTTGATCGCAAGCTGGCGTTTTTCACATGGTTGCATATGTTTGTGCCTCCATTTCCATACTTCTGAGAGTGAAATGGTTTGGCAAGAAAAAAACAAGAGATAGCACACATCTGAGGATACTTTGGTGACATTTCCTTGTTTTCTCAAAGGACATTTCAGAGTGGCTTTGAGAGCATAATTGCTCGGTCAGGGTGCCTCAGGTTAAAGTTAAAGTCAGGTCACGTGAAAATCATATAGTATATTTGGGACAGCTTGGGGTGACAGCCTAACTTAGAGCTGCCGCCCACAATAGGATTTGTTTGATAGCTGCCATCTAGACAAAGCAGGCACATAGAGCTGGTGTTTGTGTTGGGAGCTTGGGTCAAGTAATTGGAGAATGTTCATTCATATAGGAATGTAACGACTGTGTGTGCGGTGTGTATACGTGTGTAAGTGCGATCAGACCACTACGGTTGGAGCCCTCCACACAGCTGGGCTGTCTGCCAAGGGATTGCTCAGCATTTAACAGAAAAAAATGAGAGAGAACGTGAGAGAGAGCAGGAGTCTCAGCGAGGGAGAGAGAGAGAGAGAGAGAGAGAGAGAGAGGGAGAGTCATTAGGGAGGAGGGACAAATACTGTATGGGTGAGAGTACAAGGGGGTTGAAAAGGAGAGCCTTGGCTCTGCAGCGTTACAGAAAGTAAGACAGCGGCAAGTTAGGAGAAAGTGTGAGGGGCAAGACAAGGGACCGAGGAGACACACACACACACACACACGCACACATAGACACAGACCTAACCTGACTGCAACTGCTGATCAGAATACACACACTCTCTCACACTCATTCACACACAAACAGGTAGGCAGAAGAGGCTTTCTGAGATCTTCAGGTACATTTGCACTTTCGCACAGCACTTCTCTCACACACAAACCCGGGCGCGAACATCAAACATCAGAAGCAGCAGCAGCATCACCATCATCATGTTTGGACGGAGACTCTCCCTGGCAGCCTGCATACTGTTGATGTATGACTGTCTGGCTCTCGCCTATGAGGATGATATTGAGGTCAACTATGGTGACAACTACTACAACGAAATTACAGACGCAGAACCACAAGAAAGTAAGTATCTCATTTTGTTACTAAGAATTGCGTGTTTACACTCTTTCAATAAAACATCTGGCAGTTGAGAGCTAAAATGCCCTCCAGGGTGTTTGCAATGAGTCTGAGTGTTGGCATCACAGATGTATGAGTGAATGAGGAGTCTGGAATCTGGAGCATTGATCAGGGGAGAGATGGGGAGAGGTGATGTCACGCTAGGCTCATTGTGATTACAACAGCTGGGCCGCTGGGTGCAATTATGAAAGAAGTTTTGGGAAATATTAAGCACGACTCAGCTATGATTTTACTGTTACTTAAAGATCAATTCCATGTATGTGTTAGAGGGCTAGTGAGACCAGGGGAAGGAGAACAGAAAACGGCGCACTATCCACACTGTTAAGGAGTCGGCTGAGGCATTTGTGTGTTTTGGGAAGTGCTGAGGAATTAGAAGTGTGTGAAAAATTCTGCTTCAGTGTGTGTATGAGCGTGTGTGTGCTAAAAATTCATCCTCTGTTCGTGGAGCGTTTAGTTTTCCACTTGTATGTTGTTTTTACTCAGATAGGGCATGTAATTAGTTCGACAGCAATAACAAAGGAACCAAACTCTGGCTCTGGGCACGATCTACCATGTGTTTCACTGTGATTGAGGGCAAAAATGAGGTTTCAACAAATGATGAGATACAAATGCAAATTACTACACAAGAGGGAAGAGAGCCAGGGAATGCCAGTCCTGGTGAGTGCTGCCTGCCAGTACATCTAGGGTGGGGGGCGCTGGACAGAATTTGACATTTGGACCAGGCTAATTCTCAGGGTCACTCTATCCGATTCAACTGTGGACCTCTGTTACCCATGATAAAAGAAGCTAACAGTAGGATTCATTAAAAAAATTAAATGATTATAAAGTCATGCAGGTTTAAATTGTGCAACTTGCACTATATGTTACGAAAGCATTTCTAAATTTTTTGGAAAAATGCTTCAACAGAACTGCTGGATCGTCTGATTAATGTGAAGGGACACCGAAATGTCACGCATACCTTACTTGGCCCACGTTCCATTTTTTCTCCATTTTTAGTCATACCACTTTAGGAATTTCAAGCAGTCAATGTGAAGTTAATGTTAAAGCTGTCCTGTGACCTGGGGTCATTTTAAGCAGAATAAGAATAATGAAATGAAGCAACACAAATCCCAAAGCAGGTGAGAAAGAGTGCAAGAGGGTCATGGCCCTACCTCAGGAAAGCGAACCTGCATCCAGACTCCTAGTACTCACTCATAAACCCCTGACAGACAGGCTTTAAATCACGCCATAATGAGTCCAACAAAGAGGGAGCAAAGTGCACCGACCTGCTGCCTCATTTAGTCCGAAAAAAGACACAAGTCCAACTGTGGTACCTGCGTCAAGGGTTCAACACTGACTTTAAAGCAGAAACATTTTCCCTCGTTCATCTTCTTTTGTCCCAAATGTTTGCTCTTCAATTCCATTTATCTGCCATTCAACTCACACCAGATCTTCCCTTTCCTTTTCCTTTCTTTTTCACCCCTATCGTGGGAGAATCACGCGGGAAGTGGCGTCTTTCGGCGCTCAATTGTCTCATGTCTTTCTCAAACAAATCTTGTGTCCTTTTCCCAATCGACTTGCCACCTCACTTCCTCCTAGTAGCTCAGCTCTTTCGCAAGAACAATATTGAACCAGAGAACATAAATCAACTCATGGCAATAAAAAGGTTGATATTAGTAAAAATGTTAACTGAGACACAAGCTTGCTAGTTCCTTTGACAGATGTACGATTGTTAATCTTCTTATCTCTCTAACTTTCTTGCATGTCAGCCACGCCAAGTCCATCACCACCCTGTACCTCTCCAGAGCTGAATAAATGGGACAAGCTCTTCTCGATGCTGGAGAACAGTCAGATGAGGGAGAACATGCTTCTTCAGTATTCTGATGATATCATCAAGGTGGAAATGGGTTCGCTTCGGAGTGAAATGCTCAGGTAGGTAGCACAAAAAGATGCTATGCACCAGAGGTGCTACGTTCACAATCTTGAACAGGCTCCTGAGTTGTTTATCTATTTATAAATGTGTGCCAATGTTGAAGTACTTGTCCTTGTGCTCAGGTTCGTGGCCCAGTATGGGAGCTCCTGTGGAGTTGCCTTGGAATCGACGGGAAGAAAAATGACGACACAGCTGGAGAACCGCATCCGAGAAACCCTCGAGAGTGTTAAACTTAGGGAAGATAAGCCCTCTGCTGTAGTGGGCGGGAAGTGCATCGAGAGGTCAGGCAATATGGAGGCAGTGCTCCAACAACTCCTCTCTGCAGCACAGACACAAGCTACTCGACTTGCTAAGCTGGAGAACAGCTGCCTGGGCAGTCCTAGAGCTGGTACTGGAGGAAGGTTTGAGTCCAAGATGGGTCTCAGGCGAACCGATGCTCTCAATGCTGGAAACCAAGACCAGGAAGTGACCTCAGAGGAGGCTGTGCAGACTCTAGGGGGAGCACTGACCTCACTGCAACAAACAAAGGTGGAGCTTGAGAGTATTCTGAGGTCACTGGGTCAAAGACAGTTACCTGCAGGTGAGACATCCATCATAAATTCTTCTGTCGATTTCTGTCTCTCAGCATCCATCTATCCTTGTTGTCACTCAAAGAAACTTGCATCCCAAACCCTCTCGTTTTTTACTTCATGGTGACATCTTCGGGTCACACTTCATAGAGAAAAATGAGAGCCCTGCCCCTGACCCCAGTTGTTGGGTCTTGCTCCTGAGGACTAAAGAACTCATCACACAGCTTGTGTTTGTCCTGGAGACCTCATCCATTTCCTCTGTCTGTGTTGAGGCACGTTAGCCTCCTCAGCTGGCAAGCTGTCTATTTCAAACATTAGCCCGACCACTCACTTATATCTGGGGGGTGACAGGGTGGAGAGGTGAGGGACCATGAGGTCACAAGGTCAGCTCACTCATTAAAAACACATTTTGATCTGTTGCGACGCCAAACAAGACTGCAGATCGGCAGCTGTTTCATGATACAGTAGATTTCAGTCCTATATGTGAATCATAGTGACTCTAAACAGTCAGAGAGATATAGCATCATCCCTCTAACCAGTCCAAACACAAACAGCACAAGCCCGAGATAAATAATGGCACAGACATCATGCTACAAAACGAATCTGTCATTTTCTGAGATGTCTTGGATGATAACATCTCTTGGACTGTCAACAAGCAGTTATATGAAAATCTGCAGCTTGCGACTGCAGTAAACATTACATAAGAAAAATCCAATAACCCAAATGTCTGGACTCAGTGTAAGTAAGAGTATAAGACCACATGTAGTCTGTGCTTAATGCATCAGTCACTGAGGTTGCCAGAGTTCACTTCCAAAAATCCAATAAAAAATGATTCATGAGCCATCTCTCTCCCTCTCTCTCCCTATAACAAACTCACTCTCTCACACACACACACAGACACACACACACACACCTATAGGTGTAACTGAATATAAATCTGGCCTACGTGCAGAAAGGAAGGAGGTGCAGTATAATCATTAACAGGTCGCCACAGAAAACACATGAAAGCCCCCAAGAGAAAGTGGAACCAGATGGGATCCATCCTCGGCGCACACGCACAGACACATGCACACACAAACACGCACTCAAACGCACAACATGTCTCTTTTCAAGCAGGCTCTCACTGACAGAGTTGAAACCTGAGATACATCGAGCATCAATATTTATACTCTCAAGCAAAAAGTGAAATTCCTAATTGCACAGCTGAGACAGAATGAGGAAGGAAAGAGCAAGTAAAAGAGAAAGACTGAGAAAAACAGGATACGGGGGGAGTAACAAGAAGGGCGTGGTGTCATGTTGTTTGTGTGATGTCTAGTTTGTTCGTAACAAACAGATGGGGGAAACACATTTAGAAACACAAATAACAAAGTAACTTCTCATTTAACATTTAACACATCTGAATATATGGGTTGACTTTGTCTTCTGATTGCATGACTGCATTGATCCCTTCATGTCTTACTGAGCTATCAGTGTGTGGCAGAGTCAGTCTGACAAGGCTCAATCTGAATCTTTTTCTAAAATTGGAAATAATGACATCAATTTCTGTCACACAGGTTGTGAAATGGCCCTCCTCTTCCCCATGCGTTCCCAGCGAATCTACACCTCAGTCAACCCTGAAATCCCCCTCCATCTCTCAGCCTTCACCACGTGCCTGTGGGCAAAACCGACCGCCGTCTCCAACAAAACTGTGTTGTTCTCATACGGAACACGCAAAAACCCCTATGAGATTCAGCTTCTGCTCGGCCAAACCTCTGCCCGCTTCACCGTGGGAGGAGAAGCTCACCTCGTGGAGGCTCGAGGTGCCGTGGGCACAGGGGCTGCGACGGGATGGATCCACTTGTGTGGGACATGGAGCTCCGAGCAGGGCTTGGCATCCCTGTGGGTGGGCGGGAAAAGGGCGGCCTCGACGCCCGGCGTAGCTGAGGGACACACTTTACCGAGCGGAGGCTCGCTCCAGCTGGGACAAGAGAAGAACGACTGTTGCTCGCCATTTCCACGCAGCAGGCTGCCAGGGTTCGAGGAGGGGTTCAATCCCAAACTGGCATTTGCAGGAAAGATGACGGGGGTGAACATGTGGGACAGGGTACTGTCAGAAGAAGAGATTTCCCAGTTGGCTTTGCATGAGGGCCAAGGCTGTGAGCGGAGGGGGAACATAGTGGCTTGGGGTTTGTCAGAAATGGTGCCACATGGGGGAGCTCAGTTTGTCTACTAACTGTCCCTCGCTACTCATGCTGGACAGTTTGTCTGCGATATCATAGTCATCGTCAGTGTGAATATCAGCAACATCATGATAAGCTTTCGTTCTAGAGATGAATAGAAACGATCTTTCAGCTGCTTTTAGCAATGTTTGTGTAAACAGGTCAGCATAGTCAGATGTTCTAATCATTATAACATTAACAGTTGTTTTCTGATAATCTATCTTGCTGTTACCATGAATGCTCATACTGAAATGAGTTATTGTGGACTTGTTGTATTGAAAACAAAATAAGGTCTGTGAAAAATGTGAGTTTATGCCAGCCTAAACACTAAACTAGGTTTCACACACACACACACACACACACACACACACACACACACACACAGACACAGACACAGACACACACACACAGAGAGAGAAAGAGAGAGAGAGAGGGAGAGAGAGGGAGATGGAGACTGTCAGCGATGGGGAAGGAGAAAGAGACTGAAAGAGAGAGAGGTTTCAGAATGAAGAATTGACAGACAGGTTATGGCAATTGTTAACCAAAGACCTCGTTTTACTGCAGTTAACAAATAGAATACGATAGAATCCATTTCACAGATTAAACATGTGAGACGAACCAGTGTCATCGCATTTGTTTAGCAGTGCCATCAACAGGATCCTGAATAGGACCGCTGTCATGAATAGGCCAAGATGTTTGGAAATAGTTTATGGTGGCAAAAATGTGTAAGACTAAAAACTGCTGTAACTTTATCTGCTCAATCATAGCTGGTTAGTTAATATAGAGCTGGCTTCAAAAACCAAAGACTTATCAACTTGTGAGCGCGTCATCTTCAAATCTTTTAGAGCATTTGATATAGTTCTAAACATTTCCTTTCCATTATGTCAAGATGGGAAAAGTACAGTATTTTGTTTTTATTTTTTTACGCTTGTTGTGTGTGTGTTTTTTTTTTTTTTTTTTGTTTTTTTACCGTAGTGTAGTGTGTATATGTTTCTTTTCTCACCAGTGTAATACTGGTGATCTGTTTCATATGAGTGACTTGAGAGTGGCATTGTTTAAGGAACTGTTTTTATTTCATTAAGAAACTGTGGGAAATGTTTACACAATTTAAGATTGAATCTGTTATCTTAATCTTTTGTAATGTGAGGCTGATTTGTATGCTACTGTAGATTGCTTTTCTTGTGTTCTTATTGATCTGGCTCTGATTAAGCTTCATGTGAAAGATGAATGTTTTGTACATACAATTTTTTGTGGCATTTGGCTGACTGGAGAGTAATAAAATGAATAAAGGCTAAAGTGTTATATGCAATACAGCAATCCCTACTGGTGATTGAAATGTGTTGTTTCTTTGTGCCATGTGAGGAAAATTTGGCCATCGGATTGATCAACATATCCAACTGTAAGGTAAAAAATGTGGAGATTTGTTTACTCTGTGGTGCAATGAACTAACAGGTCATACGAGCAACAGACCTGTTGAAGAATACACCTGCACTAGCTGTGTAGGAGAGTTATAAAAACAAAGTACACAACAAACTGTAATCACTTTTTCAGCTAAACAAAAACGTTCCTGAAATGGCACTTTGATGGATGAACATATATCTGATGCTCGTTATGAAATAAAGTCCTCAGTTCATCAGTTTTAATCACCATGTCCTTTTGGATCCAGAGATGGCTTTCCGTCAAACCAATTCCAGACGTCATAAATCTGATATTCGTGTTCAAGATCTCAATGGATTTCACAGGCCTGCACTGCAAATGGAGCCTGACCAGCCCAAAGCTCTCCTGAGGTGATGATGAATTACCCCCGAAGGTTCCCGAACATATCACAAAAGATGGAAGAAATACAGTATTGGGGCCGGAAATTCATACTGAGATTCCATCCAAAGACAAGATGGCATTTGCAAAGAGGATGTTCTGGGGGTAGACATGAGCAAAGAGACATGAGAGGAGTCATGATACAGCTAACGCTGATCAAACAACCGCATTGTTATCAGGGATTATTTCCTGTCACCAAGTGAAGACTTTCTAAAATGTTAAAGAAAACACATCCATTGCTTACAAAGTCAAGACTTTAGACAGAATATAAAAAGCTGTGGAACTAAAACAGGAGCGCACGTGGCACAACTATGAAACAACAATGATATTATTATGAATGATATTACAACCTATTTACCAACAATTTGTAACAGTGAACGGGACATACCACCTGACAGCAGAATGTCTATTCTGCATCAAAAAACTTGTGCCCCAGACACAGACACATATTTCAAGAGGTTTCACTTGTATTAAGCCTAAAATCTCAATCACTTGGAGGACTGTTCTGACCTGCCTCCAAAATTTGGCCACACTGATGCCACATGTTTCTGCATGAGATTCTGTGAATGTGAGGGAGAGAAAGCCTGTACTTATGTCAGGGGATGGAAAATGAGAAGGGATGAGTGAAAGACACGCAGAGGATGGAATTTTTTGAGAAATAGGTCCTTTGCTTGACAACAGCAACCCTGTCTCCTGTGATAAACAAAACAAACACACTCACACAAAACACACCACAGCGTCCTGGTAAAATTGTGCTGCATCTCTGTCCAACCACTGCCCTCTGGAGCGCAATGAGGACAAATGAACTGTGACAAATTCTAGCATTATATCCAGATGTATTTAAATACACACATACGCTGAATACCACTTTCATCACTAATCAAATACCAAACAAACCCCTAATCAAACATTTCATTACATCAGCTCTGTCACTGAATGAAATGGCTGCTTGCGGGGAGGGGTATTGGCTGTTGGTGCCTGAGCTGCTCTTCTGAGAATGTGTTTTATGTTTGAACATGCTTGTGTGCCATCGGGCACTTGTGTTCATTATATCAGGGAAATCTGGAAGAGTAGAAGAGAAAGACAACAAGTCCAGATTTCATAATCTTGTTAAAAGAGGGGAGGGGGCTATAGCGTGGTGGAAGCACCTTTGCAGTGGAACAGCAGGGGGTAACAACTGGAAGCCGCCGAGGCTCCATCGCAAACTGCCTTGAGGAAACATAAATCTCTGATAACGCCTGCTATTCTGAGCCTCACTTTCTGTCATGTGACCTACTAAGCCGGTCCAATGCTGGATTCAAGCCAGTAGAAACTTCAATACATTCAGCATTTGCTTATACAACTCTGTGTTTCTTCCCCTTTTGTCTTCACAAAGTCTCTCCCCCTTCCTTCCTCGCACTTCCTCTCTTGCCACCAGGGGAGGGAAAAGGATCTACTACAGTGTCAAGAATCAGATGTTACGCAGTATGATGTTCTCTGACGATTTAAGAGCGTAATAAAACCAGTGGAAACACTCATTTGCTATGAGCTGTTGATACAAATATAGAGACTATATGTTCCCAGAGCAACTGACTGTTTGGCAACTTGACACTAGGGTGTTGAAAATACACGCTCAAGTTCAAATTAAATGCATTAAATCTGTAAAAATGATACAAGACAACACACTGGTGCCCTGTTATATAAGATTTACAGGTCTTATTACACAACACTACTCTGCTGTAGGGTGAGCTGGTTATGGACTGAAATTCCTCATGGGTCTACTTGAACTAGGGCATTGAGTTTAACTGGGTCCAGAAAATATTCAGCCTAATGAGGTGGTGTCCTGTCATGTCTTATAGATCCTGCGGAGAGACATTATCACTTCACATTTATTTTTATGACATGTGTCGCTTTGATGGCTGCTGCTTGTTAACTGCTGGCGTGTCTTATAGCCACTGGTCTTTTCTGTACTGATCTCTGATCTCAGCTCTGGTTTATTCCGGGCTGGCTCCAAAAGTTATACCGCCGTGCCGTGTTGAATGGTAAATTACGGAAGGGCCTTCAAAAAGTCATGAACGTGCACAGAATGAGTGTATGAAACAGGAGCGGAGAGGTGTGGTTGTCAAAAAGAACAGGCCAGCATAAATGGACAAAATCTGCTCCCGAGAAAACTAATCTATCCCTCATGTGAGCTCTGTGTGCCCACTCATTGTTTGTCAATGTTATTATTTGTTTGTTTTAACATGTTGAAACCAGCCTGAGGGGTAAACAGGGTCTAGACTACACTAATAAACTCAAATTGTTTAAAAAGGGCACGAAGGACAGAACAGCCCTGCAGGGGCTAGTTTGCTGTGACCAGCTTTTTAAACTTAGCTCCATTACCTTCAAGAGGTCATTTTTGAAATGCATCGAAGGTAAGTGCTGTAGGACAGGTTCATCTTCGACTGATATAAATTTGGAGATAAATTTGCAAATACGTCTGTCTGTGTATGTTTTTCCAAATTTGATTACTGGTTCTACATTTTTATTAATGTCACATATGGCAGCAATCACCATAATATCACGTTCACCATGGCTCATTGACAAAGTAGATCAACAACATCTAATTGAACATTTATGCCAATCAGGTCTCATGATCTTTATCTTAACTACAGTTTTAAGGTTTCTTTGTTTTCATGTTTTTCTTCAACAGATTGTTGCTGATTAAATGGGTTCTGGATTTCAACACAGCATAACGGTTTGGTGGAATTTCAAAATGAGAACCCTGACAACAATTTCTAAATCAAACATCAGTTCCCAGACTGACCATAAAGTTTGTTTTTGGCACCAATGCTTGACTGGTGTAAAGCCAAAAGAGTCAGAATCAAAAACTGTCCCACTGACCCTGGAGGGAAATAGTGAGATGCACAGTCGGTGTTGAGTAAAAATCACAATCAACCAATCACCAAATTCCACTTACCTCCAAGAACACTGAGTGTAATGGCCTCTGTGTGTTCGGCCAACAGGTCAGCCTTGGCGATGGCAGCCAGGGAGAGGTAACTGGACATGTTCCTGCTCAGCTCCCTGTTCCCTCTCTGCAGGAACCGCACAGCGACTGGAACAGCCAGTGCCATGACAGAGGGACGACTGTAATTCTGCTTGAAGAAAAGAGGGGAAGCAGTGAAAAAAATCCCAGAACATCTCATGCAAAACATGAAATCAGCAAAGCGCAGTGATGTTTTAAGTCATTACTTTCTTATTGGGGGGATTTATCTGTTTAGCCCAGGGCAGTGTAGGGGCTAGAAACATGTTTTTCTAATTACCAGCATATTTGTATGAACCTTGTTTCACACTGCAGGTAAGAAATCAGTTATACTAGTTACGTTTCCCGCGTGAAGTGAGTGCCAGCAAGAACGCCAGACAGAATACATTAAGGTACAAAACAGCCACATGCTTAAGTTTACCCTCTATAATTTGACAGGATATGAGCATGAGGGTGATTTGAGCTGCACCAGCACCCTCAACAGGACGGTTCTATACAAATTATCTGCGTGTGTATGAGAATAGTGTGTGTGTGTGGGGGAGGGTGACAGAGAGGGAAATTGACTAATTCATAGAACCACAGAGTCTAATGCACAAACACAAACATTAATATACACAAACCTGCACACAGAACTTAATCTCTTACATTACAGTGTATTTGAGGTTATGGTTTGGTGTGCAAGCTGCTTTTCCTCCATTTCCCCACATAGTGGCAGTACAATGCCTCCAAAAGGCTTGTTTTTTTTTTTCCAGTCCACCAGTCTTGTCCCGATTGAAAGTCTTTGCTGTGTTCTCTGTCGGCACCCCATGACAGAGGAGATGTAAATGTGTGCGTGTGTGTGTGTGTGTGTGTGTAAATCTCACTAGGAGGGGATTAAGCTAATTCTCATTCCTGAAGGAAATAGAAAGTGATGGTTCCTCAGCCAGCAACTCCCTGAGCTTTGGTCACTCCTGGGCAACGACAGCGAGCAAAGCAGTCCAGGCATTACCAATGCCCAAACAGAATTCATGGTTATTATCTTTGAGAAAAATATGTTCATGTATGAAAGAAGATACTCTCTGATCGTATACTGTACGCAAAGTATACCATGTGTATATCCATAAAATCCATAAATCTCAAAGTGTACATCTCCTTTGTTGAGGCTGGAAGGCTTTATGACAAAGACGATCACTTGTGACCCTTGTGCTTTATGTAAATAATGTATGTGAGTGAGAGTGCGTGTGTACCTGCAGGATGCAGCTGGTAATGTCAGAGGCTATCTTGGCATGTGGCGTGTCCTCTGTGTTTTCACCTTGCGGTGTGAGGTTGTGTTCCAAGCACGACTCCCATAGTCCCACCAGCGCAGAGCTGTGACGCTCAATGGAGCCCGTCTCCCTTATGGCAGTGGTGATGCGAGTTATGCAAATTTCCACCACTGCCTGGTCATTGTCATTGGTCAAATAATCCTGTCACACAGTGGAACAAATAAGGGAGAAAGTGTGTGTGTGAGCAGGAAGAGGTCAGGATGGAAGAGTTCACACTTTGCTAGTCACAAGTATCAAGGATTTAACAAAACATTGATAGTCCAAATATGACTTAACTGTGAATGCATACAAAGTTCTATGTATGTAACAGCTATGTTAACCCCAATACACTTGTTTTGGAATCAATCTGTCACTCAAAAGTAAGGTAAAAGGAGCATCATTCATTGCGAACAGACACAAACTAAGAATACTGAGTAAGTACAACTCACTAATAATAATTAGAGGAATGAGAATGCTTACTGACCGGTGAGCAAGAGATGACTTTGATCTGGTCAAGTGCCTGTGACAGGCAGTGTTCTATCTCTGCATCGTCCAATGAAAACAAATCTCCAGCTCTAGACAGATCCCTCTGTCCCAGCACCTGGCTCAGCAGCTGGTGCATCCTGGATCGGTTTGCCCAAGACTTGCAGGCTCCCCTCAAACTACTACACGCTGGCAGTAGTCTATATTTCCTCAATGGCAAATTAACAAATCCAAAACATCATAATCCAGCACAGAAAAATGGTTGAAAGTTTTTGTTCCTTGGATTTCAGAATCTCCACTGACCAGAACATTGCCCTTGTAATTGTAATTCCATGGATCCATTCCAAAATTCAAAATGGTCAACAATGATGACCACAGACGGAAGTTGCGGGTGCCATATGAGGCAATACAAGGCAGCTGTTCAACATAGTTTGAAGTTCAATCTTCATTGCCCGACAAAACAGGTAGGATGGCCAGCAGTGGACTTGTTGGAGGCTCAATGTATGTCTGGGTCCTTCAACTGCCTGTTACCATGGAGACAAGACAAAATTGAGGGGCAGCAGTTTATCCTGTGGAAAGAGAGGGGAAGAGAGGCTGACAAGGTCATCGGAGCAAAACTGTACATGATGAAATAAAGATTTGTGGGCATAATAAAATGCACTCTGCTGCTGTTTAACAAATCCGAAAGAGAGTCATTTGGTCACCGAGATATGGACATGGACAAACATACAAGATAAACATGATGATTACTGGCGGGACTTCCACCCATTATGCTGCATCTTAAGGATGAAACATAAATTATTTGCCCTCGCCTTTGTTTTTGTGTTCAATCATTTCACTGGGCACCCTTAAGAGCAAACTAAGTAAGCTGCAAGTTAAAATGTGCTGACCATCATGTAATGTGTGACACATTTAGGGACACAAAAAATACAATCACTAAATACGCAGGCATGAACACATATGCAGGTTTGTGTCTGGACTATGAGAGGGTGAATGGATGCAGACTTCAACTATCAAGGAGTTTTGTCAAGGGAAGGGGGAAAGGGGCATCCTGCCCTCCATTTGTTGTCACCCATCAAGCTACCAATGAGAATCAAGCTGTGGAAATGTGTAAGTGCAGTGCTAAACATTGACTTTCCACGACGTCTGTTCCCAAGAGCCTCAATTAAACATTAAATCACTGACAATACGAGGAACACTGGAATGCATGGAATGGTTGTTGCACACACACTCAGGGAGACTTGATCTGGCTTGACAAACCCTCTCACAAGGAAGAATTGGGAATACATATATACTGTATATGTGTGTGTGTGTGTGTGTGTGTGTGTGTGTGGTGAGTTAATAAAAATTGTTGTGAAATGTTGTTAACTGAATACTAAACTGAAGACCTTCAGTCTGCTCCCCTCCATGGATATTGTATCTGTGTCACCATTGTCCACTCTTGCCTTCCCCCGATCAGACATTATTTCATTCTCACACTGTGCCTCTGAAAGTCAAATTGGAGTGAGCCCAAGCTACGCCAAAGAGAAAAGACAAAGCCAAACACTTGGAGGGAGCATCTCCTCAACCACGTCAGTTACACCCAAGGAGAGCCACCCATTGCCAGGATACTGAACCAGGAATTCTAACTAGTCAAGGCGAGGCCAATGTAACAACTACAAAGAGTAAGAGAAAAATGGTGGCAAATGCATTTAAGCAAATGTGATGATATAACTGACTGTTATCAACAAATTCAGAAGGTATCAATGAATCAGAAAGAGACAACAGAAAATGGGATAAGAAGGGGATGGAGTTAACAAAAAGCGGACTGACAACTGGACAAGTTCACAAAAGAAGGGCAGGGTGAAAGAGGATGGAGACGTGGATGGACAACAGAGGGATAGAAAGGAGAGAGACACAGGGACAGGTGGATAAAATTTCAGTGTCCTGAATTCCCTCTGTAACCTGCCGACCACTCGCACACTGAGCACCCATTATTCTGCTTCAATGCCTCACTCACACTCTCACTCACTCACTTACACACATGCACAAAGAGCATACGTAGCATACAGTATACTGTTTACTGGCATATCTATGCCACTACCAACCCTGACAGGCAACGTCTGGGAGTGTGTGCACGCGTGTGCATGTGTGTACAGGGAGAGAAAAGTCAGACTGGAGGAATCCCAGTTCTTAAATGATCAGCTAGTTACTATTAATCACCCAGCTACAGCTCAGCGAGCTCAGGAATGCAGCCTTTAGACAGCACCACGCATGCCCTCGGACATACACATGTACACAAACAGACACTATCGACAAGCTATATTTAATGATATTCAATTTTCTCCTCAGAACTTCACTCCAACAATTATATGGTACTGTCCAAAATGCTTTTGCAAATGCTTGGGATGACAACATGTTGGATAAAAGTCTGGGGGTGAACACCGGGTATGCAGCTGGAGAGGAACAAAACTATGAGTGGGGCACTGGGTGAGGGGTGAGAGGGGTGGGAGGGGAGTGCGTGCCCGGTGTTCCGTGCAAGGGATAGGGGCTACCTGAGGACAATGTGACCATACGGCCTCCGTCTCCCTCTACTGTCTCCTCTGTGTGAGAGGGAGAAACAGACAGAAAGGGAGAGGGACGGAGGGAGCAAGAGGGAGTGAGAGAGAGAACACAGGCTCCATTGTGTGCCCTATAAGACAGACCACCCTCCCTCCACCTTCTCCCTCTTTCACTACTTACTCAGCCCTGTCGCCCAGTGTAACATGCACCTGCTCAGCCTGCAAGAAAACCTCCTCTCAATCCGTCCCTCAACCCTCTCTCTCTCACACACATGCGCGAGTGCACACACACATAGGCACGTTTCCCGAGATGAGAGCGGGCTGAAACTGCAGAAAATCTTGCATATGTTTCCCTTGAATTGCTACACAACATTGGCGTTCTCATTGTCAATAACCGGGAAACGGGTGGAATGAGTGTTTTTTTGTTTCATGCACTCCGCGCTTCAGATCTTAAAACAGCAGCGCCCGCTTTCATCTACTCTATCTCAACCCCCCTCTGTATCTATGTTGTTATTTATGCACCTAATTATTATGCAGCTTTGAGAGGGGGAGGAATGGTGAGAGGGCGGTGGTTAGAGGACTCAACAAGGGCAGCCTGTTGCTGCCCTTGGAAAGTTACTTTACCAAAGCATCTTGTGCCATAAAAGGACTGAGGTAACCAAATGGTCACTCCAAAAATGTCCCTTCAAAAATCCATTTAAAAGCACCTTGTCTGGCCACTTGTAGCATCGTAGTTTCTACTGTGTTACATTCTGTCCTCCATGTTAACTGATTGCACTTAGTGGAAGCATTTATTCACGCCCTCCATCGCGTTAGCATTCCATGCCTACAGTACATGGCAAATATTGAATCAGCAGTTGAGATTGTTTTGGAGCAGAGGAAAAACAAAACACAAAGATAAGTCACAAGTCTTGCTGGCTAAATGGAGAAAGTAATACAGACTAATGTAATACTGTGAGTATCAAAATGTGTGGCACGTTGTTGGAGTATTTCAACCAATTTTGGAAACCAGCTGTCAATTATTCATGGTGTTATTTGCTAGAGGTCTCCTGTGAGACTCTCAATGTACATTAATAAATTAATGCATATGGAGATTAATGTACTTGGGTTTGCCAGAGTGAAATACAAAATGTGCGTCATAAGCACTTTGTTAAATATGTCAAAGTCTATGTGGGTTGCTCCAGAGACGCGTAATACTGTATCAGAAAGATGACATAGGGAGGAAAAAAAGTACACAAATTATCGATACTTAATTTTCTTCACATCCTTGGCTGTGACAAGGTCCTTGGCTGATGTGGTGCTCCTGTAACTGGGTCAAGAGCATGTCTTACAATTTAGTCAATGCTGTGAAAATCATGTCATACACCAAGAAAGAAAAGATTCCAAGAAGATGTCTTTGGAGACCCGGTGCAAGCTGCTGCAAGAGGACTGAGTAAAGAGCAAAGACATCCCTGGGGTTTATGTAAGGCTGTGATGGTGACAGAATAAAGAGTCAGCATGAGCGTTTGTGTGAGGAAAGAAGAGATCTACATTATTCATGTGCTACAGTTATGCAATTGGGAATCACTCTATGACAGGAGCTGAGGAAAACACAGGGACTGTGAAACACATGGGAACCTTTCACACACACACACACACACATATTATATATACATATTCCAAGATAAGTGTTGGATAGAGCACTTTCGTAGATGTGAAAATACACTTGATTTATTTATGTATCTACAGTATGTGCTGTATATGAAAACACGCAGGACTGTGATCGTTTCCTAAGCAACATTCTGCCTGAAAACACATATTCCTGCCCACACTGTGTCATGCCACACACTCATATTTTCTTTATCGTCATGAAAACTAAGTAGGAAAAACACGCAAGCATGATTTGGTCCCGATCGCTACACTAAGTGCCTTTTGGCGACAGGCAATAAACGTACTTCGATGCACCTGCGCACCTTCCTAAACGTCAGCGTTCTCTACTCCTCCGAGGCATAATGACTTTTTTATTGTATAATTGAGGCTCTTATGCATATCTCTGCTCACACATGACCGCCACCCGTGCAATCTAATCCACATAACTTTGCGCAGGAATGTGGGGGGAGCAATCATGCCTCTCCCTCCAACGATGTGTCTCCAAAGAAAGCCACGCAAAACTGCCGCGGGTCGCGCTTACCCAAACTGCTTACCTGCGGCGCCGAGCGGCATCACGCACGAAGGAGCGAACGCTGCACATCCAGTCCGCGTAAACACCCCCCGTCCCACGGTCCCGGGCGATACATTTCACTACACTATCAGCCCTACACGGCGCTACATTCCCCCAGAACGACCAGCGTTGTTTCATCCATCCCCATTCACGGTATTTGAAAGCGCGCCATCCTGTGGTGAGTGAGGGCGCGCAGCGCAACAGGTGGATAAACGGACTGTGGGACCATATGGTCTAATAATCAACCACATGGTAGAACACTGTATTGATAGAGAGGGCCTATTAACCTAAATTATGTTATTGTGCAAAATACTGTAAGATCGTGCGAGGAAAAGAGGTCCAAATATGCTCGAAAGTGTCCCAGATTACATGTTACAAATGCCAGTGCATTCATACACTCAGAGTCACAAGTAGCAGCTAGGAGTTTGTTACTTTGAGCAGTAAGGTAAACGCTGTTGTGATTTTTGTTCATATGATGTGAAGGGCACTTCTTTTTAAGTCCAAGGCTGTACTAGTCATTCTGGCAGTCATATGACTACTGACCATGTCCGTTACCACGAAAAAAGCCATTATCACAGACGTTTATACCTTTATACTTCTACAACACATCGCAGGGAACTGACTCATTTAAAAGAGTAAGAGATAGGGGCTCACCTGGGGAAGGCTCCATCATGTCCCAGGGATGAGACATCTGCAGTTCCTCTGGCTCAGGATGAATTGACATAAATATCAGCGGATTGACCTTCAAAACAATGGCGCTTGAATTTCTCCATGCCCTGATGATGAATGGCAGAAATGTATATTCTCGATTTACTATCGAGAATCATGACTACGTGATAGGCATCGGTATACAATCATCAACATTTATCAAAAAACATCAGCCACATGGGTCGGTGGGTAATAGTCAAATCTTTTGGTGGGAACACAACCTAAGAAAAAACAACTACGTATTAGCAAACATTCAGGATGATTTCTTTTTCGTTGTTGCAGTGGTCCAGAATAAGATGCATTTAAGTGTCGGGCACGTTACGGCACCAGCACTAGTCAAATAGTAATGTGATTAATAATTTACCAGATCCAAGTCAACCCTCTTTAAGTAATATGATTTAATCTTGTTTTGAAAGTCTTGACCGGATATTATTGTAATCGTCTTTGGTAACTTTGTTCAATGGGGAAGGACGACAGAAACAATAGTTCAGGGGAGAATGAAATCCCAACTGAACATTCTTTCTCAGCCGCGCGTTCATAAATCTACGAAACAAAAGGTGAAATAGGATGTGCCATCCGTTAACGTAGGCGCAGGAGCAGCTACGATCCTGGTATTATTTCTCAGGTCAGACTTTGAACATTATGTCCTCGCTACATCTTTAACATGATCTTTGAGGATGGACAGTATTAGCCTCGTCTCCGGAGATTTTAATAGCATGTCAAATGACACCAATTTGTCCGTGAAAAGTGTCCCACACAATGTGAAACCCATCAGTACACCATAGCTGCTCGCTTTACTTAACCTGCCAGTTTTGTTGCAGCGTTGTAGATAGAATTACAGCAAACACCCGGACACCCCCGCCTCGCCTTTTGACAGGTAGTCCCGCGGCACTCCTGTACACAGCCCCGAAACACCCTCACGTCCGCCCGGTCTATTGCCGCCCCATCCCGGCTCTCATTCCGGTCCGATCCGGTGCAGTAGTGTGGGACGCGGCGGCAAAAGCAGCAACATCTGCCCATGGCCTTAGCTCCTTTCCCGGGGAGGAATGTTGCCCCCTCAAACGGGAGCGCTCCGGGGCTCGGACGACCGCTGTGCGTGAACGGGACGCCGTGGATCTTTTACCTGCTGGAGGAGTGCGTGGACAACGCGTGGGAGTACAGCAGCGTGGTGATTGCCATCGTGTCCATGGTTTGCTTTCTGTTGTCAACGTTACCGTAAGTCCAACGACGGCAGATGTTTGTGTTTACGGCTGTTGAAATGTTGCCCCGGTGTTTGCACGGTCGTTTGATACATGGTTAAGAATGAAAGTCATTGTTGGTAAAAGTGGTTGTCAGGGACAGTGCTCCATCCAATCACTAATCTCTATTTCCTCTTATAGCGTTTAATAATAAGTGATGCTAATATTTGTACCAATACTACCTTGCAAGAGGTCACGGTAAAAGTGAATATAATGTTAATACCCCCGTTCATGTCAGTGTCCTTTGAATCAGTCCCTCCGATGCTGATTCTGACATATTTATATGAAATCATGCTTCCATATATGCTTCATGACCTGCCCCTGACTGCAGTACAGAGGGCACTCAATTCCTCAGGCCTGGGTGGAGATGCCTAAGTCATTTTTTGCATTTCTTTTTGAAAATGTGACATTAACTTTTGATATTTTCATATGAGTGCATTATATCCTTAACCTTGAAATTGAACTAGTTTCATTTAGTCGAATTCTGGAATAAAATTTGATTTCCCTGCACTTGTTGAAAGCTGTTTGTGTGCTCAATTTGCCCTCCCCAGTCAAGTCTATGAAGCCTATCGAAGTGGTAAGGTGGAGCAGGCCATGTCTTTTGGTTTCCTGTTCTTCCTCTTCAGTGGAGACCTCACCAACTTTGCTGGTAGCTACCTCACCAGTCAGTTGCCTCTGCAGGTAATACATTTTTTCATCAAATTGTTCTCCTTTGAGAAGCAACATGTCTTGAACATTTCTTCAATATTTCCTTTGGTGTTTGGTTTTATACCATAACCGCTGGTCAGAGGGTAAATACATGCAGGCTCTCAGGTTTGTCTCACTGATTGTTGCTACTTTTAGTTTTGTAGTATGTGCTTAATCATTGTTTTTCTCTGCACTGTGAATCCAAGGTAGTTGCAGGAGTGTTCTACATCTTCACTGACATGGTTCTCATCTCCCAATATCTCTACTACAAGATGAAGAACAACTCCAGTAGCAGTAAGATCCTGACACTGAAATAAAAATCAGGGTCACAGATGATATTGTGCGTAAATGCTTTGACACATATTCACAGTAACAGAAATCCTCTGTGTTAACAGTGGGTTTTAGAAAGGTATACACTTCCACTAGCAATGACAGTTGTCTTGGTCTAATAGTACTTCTGACTTAATCCTACACTCTTTGTGGTAGCATTTTGTAATGACGTTTGTCTTGGTTATGGCTGCCTCAACAACAACATCATACTTATACATACAACATCATAATTATCGCAGAGAATGGTCATTTAATCACTTTTAATATGTCTGTATGTCTTTCAGAAAACCTCGTCTTGCAGTGGATGTGTTTCTTGTGGTGTAGTGCTGCTACATTGTCACTGCTTGCCTTGACTAAATTCATAACAAGAAGTAGTACAACTTCACATGCAAAGGTTAGTCAACTTGTTTGGATTGTAATTATTTAGTATAAAGGTACTGATCACGTTTTCTTATTGCACTTATCCTGCAATTAGACATTTGGTTCCCTTGTTGCATAGGAAAGTTCCAGGTCAGTGGAAATGACGGGCTATGTGTGTGGATACTTGGCCTCTGTACTCTACCTCTCTTCACGATTCCCGCAGCTGTATAAAAATGTAAGTGGCTTCATTCTCTGCAGGTCTTTGACAGTTTGTGTCATCCGTGGTTCAAGGGCATTCTCAAAGAGGATCGATGTTGATATATCAGCTTGCGTATAATTACTATTGAGAACCAGGAGGTGTAAACAATGATGATCTTTAGTTGGAAGGACATCCACACTGGACCACAGCAATTCCTCGCCAGAAAGGATTACTTAAGCAGCCAGAGAACGGTCTTACATCAATGACGCACACACGCACACACGCACACACGCACACACGCACACACACGCACACACACGCACACATACACACACACACACACACACACACACACACACACACACACACACACACACACACACAAAAGTTCACTCACTGATAATAATATATTCACATTTTGATATTCTTTTGAAATTCACTTCTCTTAGCTATCACTTGGAACTATCAAGTGTAAGTACTGTAGATTCCTCATCATGTAATGCTGACACCTGCTGGTTGCTGAGTGTTGTTCGGCTCTGCCTCGGGCATATGAAACATTGTGAATTATAATCAACCTCCTACAACTTTTAAGACATTTCTCAGTGTCTCTGTCAGTTATACTGTGTAAGAGCTCCATAGACTATCCAGAAAAAAGTAATTCCTGCTGTTCAGTCTGCGAAGAATGCAGTAATTGTCCTATTTTGTTTACAGTTCCAGAGACAATCTACAGAGGGCACGTCTTTCCTCTTGTTTGCACTGGCCATGATGGGAAATGGGACATATGGGTTGAGTGTCATTCTGGTCCTGCCAGTACACAGTGATTCCAAAGCAAGCTTCATCTTCAAACACTTGGCCTGGCTCATTGGCAGCCTAGGATTGCTCATACTGGATTTATTTGTATCCTTTCTCTAACACGTCATACTAACGTGATGTGTTAAGTAGGTGTCATGTGGCTCACCAGTTAAGTTTGTCTTGTGCATAGAGGTTGCAAAATGCGAGCAAAGCAGGGTTTTACAGATGAAGCAGTTGTGGTTTTGGGGTGTGGGGTTGGTTTTTGTCACCCTTAGGCTTTTGTTAAAACTGTGACTGGCCACGTTAATTTTTGCCGCATCTTTGTTTGCCTTAATCTTGTCAGGTGACTGCCCAGTTTATCATGTACAGGAGGAAGTCATCTTCCAGAAACAGCACCTTCACCACAATGCCTGAGGTTGAACCACTCCTGTCTGAGGAAGATGAATTGTGACAGACCTTGAACAAAGCCTTCCACATACAGGACATGACATCATAAAGTATACAATTTCTTTGACCATTTGGATCATATGAAACTCATGCAGTCATTTGTTCATGACCACACATACGGGAGGAATGTATGTAATCAAAAATGTGAAATGAAATGACTCCCATGTTGCAGCTTTGTCAAGTCAAGCTCATGAAACGTCACCTTACTATAGGACACAGATAGCCTCTGGTATGCTACATTTTCTCTGAAATGTGTAGTTCTTGATTTTTCTTAGAAAAAAATCTGTGTATCATAATCTTTGAAAGTGGCCATAATGATGCCTCGTTCCACTCGGATGTTTTGGATTTTTGAACGTACAGCATTGGTTATTTTGCCATTATCATGTCCAAGAAGGCTTTGTTTGAGCTGTAGGCTACTTGAACAAAAACAGGCTTTGCGGGTAGACAAAAATGTGCATGTTGGCTACACATTGTTTACTGTGTACATACTACATCAGGGTCACGCACATTCAAGTGTCGGAAATACAGGTCTCTGTACAACATAATGGCATTAGAATTTACAAATTTTTATGTGACACTTCCCTGGTAAGAGAGGGTTAACTTGTAACAATGAATAATATTTTATGTTTATCATAGTTGACGCAGTTGATTTGAAAATTTTTACTGTAATTTGATAACTGGTGTTTGATATCTTAAGGAGATGCCTTGCAGTTGTCACTGCTCAACGCTTTGTGCCTTTTACTGTAAAACAGGGATATTTTACCATCTCTTAACCAATTGAAGTGCTGTCAGATGTGGATGGGTTTTTTGTTTATTTATCTTATAGTGATGATGTAAAGTGATTACGGACACCTATGGACTTATTTCATTTTTTCCCCATGTCATTTTGTCAGTTTTCAGACATATAAGACCAAATCTGACCTGTAGACATATGCTGCTTGGCAGAGAGATAAAAGCCATAAAACACAAAACACTAATGAGATGTTTTTTGATTACTGTTATTGTTTCTGAATATCTGAAGCAATTACTGTATCGTCACAACAGGATAAAAAAATAGTCACTTTTGACTTTTTGGTCACTTTATTGATGCAACACTATTAACCTGGTTGCCTGAAAAACTGCACTTCTTGGCAGCTGCAAATCATTCTACCTCATTTCTATCTGCACAGGATTGGTGATTCATGTGTTTTGTGCTATCGTTTGCCTTGGGTACAGTACACAAATGCGATTCTGTGCTTTAATGGAACGTGTACCAAGCTCTTGAACTAATTTGTACTGCGTACAAGATTGGATGCAGTGTCGTGTTGATATTCTTTTTAACTTTCTGTGATTTTACAGGATGTTGTGTTGATGGTTTTGTGTATGTGATGGGTGCGTATATATTTTATTGTGTAGGCTCCTTGCATTGACAGCATGAACTGTAAATTGGAACATCTAATGTATGATATATACATATTTTGTACTAAATTTTGATTTTTGTGCAAAACATTTACATAATTGTTGGTTTATATTTTATTTTTTTAGGTAGTTTAGACACAGACTTTTGCATTTTGTATGGCTTTCATGCACTAAGGTGTAAAAATGTTTTTTCACAACATTTTACGAAGAATTTCTTTCATTTTTAGTTTTCTTACAGGGATGACCGAAATGACAAAATTTCTGCTTACAAATTAAACTTGATGTTTTTGAGGACTTTCAACAACTGCAAATTAAAATTTTCCCTGTGGAAATCGTAAGCATTGCCTCACCCAAATTGTTTTGATTTAATTAATTTTGTTGTGTCATGCTTCTCTTGTTATGTTGCACAATGACAATGAAAGCATTGTGTTAATTTCTATCCTTTGTGATGAAGTTGCAACTAAATTCAATTTTTGGTACTCTCAGTAAAGACAAATGTTTTGGCCCAAGGAATGACCTTACTTAAGGGGCACATATGGGAAAAGAATAAATACCGCATCCCCTTCTTTTGACTACTTCCCTCAGCGGTCGCCACAGCTCATCTTTCTCCACTTACCTTTATCTTTCAGATTATCAACTAGGACACCAATCAATCTCATGTCCTCCACTACATCTTGCACTACATCTATGTACCTGGTCTGCCTCTTTTCCCTCTACCTAGCAGCTCCATCTTTAACCTTCTCTCTCTGATATTTCTGCCTTCCACTGCACGTGACCAAACCATTTCAATCTAGCCTCCCACGATCTTATCTCAAAACTGGTACACCTTAACTGCTCTTGTGATGACCTAATTTCAAGTCCAGACCAACCTGGTTACTCCCAAGAAATCCTTGGCATGTTAATTTCTGCCTCCTCCAACTCAGCCTCCTGTCTCTTAGGCAGAACCATTGTTTCTAAATCACACATCATACTAGTTCTCACTAACATCCTGTAAACCTTCCCTTTCAGTCTGGCTGCTATTGACCAATTACAAAGCGCCCCTGATCCTGCCTGCGCTCTATTCTTCACCCTTACCTGCTGCACATCTTTTCCAGCTCGCTCTCTCTGTTTACCCAACTGATGCAAGTCCCTCTCTCCCTCCTTACTGTCCAACCTCTCATGCAGCTCACTGTATGCCTCTTACTCTTCCCTTGGCACAGCCCTTTGTCATTGGTCGAGCCTCAAAGTACTCATTACCACTGTCTTCGTCTCTTGTTCTTCCGTACTCCATCGGCTAGTCCCCTTCCCACCTTCCCCCTGTCCAGAAGGAACCCCACACACCTTTGTGCCAGTTTCTTCCACCATTTTAGCTGTTCTCTAGCTGTACCAGTAATCTGGTAAATTACTGATTATCCTGTTGAGGCAGATGGACGCCCACCTGCAGCTTGGACCTGCTTGTGCTTTTTTCCTGTTATGCGGGGTGATTTTCCATTGCTGCAACGGTGGCAAGGGAAAAAGTTCTTGCTAATGGTTGATATGTTGGGTCACTGTTTGTAAATCTTATAGAGTTTGAATGTGTAAATGTTGAGGAGGTCTCCATGTTCCATCCTGGGAAGCGCCTTGAGGTAACGTCTCTTATGATTTGGCGCTACACATAAAAAAAGTGAGCCGCCCTGAATTGAGTCCTCATGATAACACAGAGCCTGACACAAAAACACCTTCCCTAACTCCTGGTAATACTCAGCCTCCACCATTTGATCTATACCTCTGCCTTCAAATACCACCTCTTCCTTGGAAAGAAAGCTATATTTTCCAGAAAACGTGAATTAAGCTGAGTAATAACGATTCTCAGTGTAGTGCAAAACGAGTGTAGTGCACTCCAGTTTTTGAAATAAAATGGATCATATAGTATAAAGAAATTATTTGAAATTTTCTAAGTCCAAGACTTCTCAATACCTGCATTCACTTTACCAAACCAGGTGACTGTCTTGACTTTGCCGGTGAACCTCACTTAGTCGTCGTTGATGTTTCTCGCGTTCTCTTGCCCTCGTCACCCCGGGCAGATAACACCGTTGATATTTGGATGGTGGTAGCGGACCTGGCTCGGCTCCGTTCTTACTGACTGATCTCTCAGGCAGCCAATGGGCAGTCGCGTCTCAACGAGGGTGGGAACAATGGGACGTGAGCTATGCTTGGAGGAGGGACTTCCTGCAAATTAACAGGGCGATGGAAGGCGTCTGCTCCAGTGACACGTAACTTCAGTTAAAAGCTGTAATGAGGGCCGTCAAGGGGTCCGACGTCGTCATTACCCCACAACTTTCACGGCATTGCATTGTGGAAAAGCACGAAAAACTTTATTTCCCTGCACCAAGGACAGCCGCCGGGGACGTCTGATGCGAAGTGAGGCCAAAGTCTGAGGATTTTTTCTGGGAGCGACTCTACCGAGGATGTTTACCATAGTAAATCCGTGCAGTTAACTTTTGTGCCCTGCGTGGAAATGCTCGCGGAGTGAGCGGACGACGTTTTTGTCACTTCTACAACGAAAAACCAAACAAAAAAAGTTAGTAGTTGGGGGAAGTTTTCAACAGCAGACACGGGGCTTCCACCCTCAATTCGTGGGGAGGGGTACGGGTCCAACATGGGTAGCGGGGTCTGCTCCCGGAGGCAGCGGAGGATCTTCCAGTGTCTCCTGCTGGTCACTGTGGTCTGCGGGATGTTATACGGGGGCATGATGTCCTACGAGATGCACAATCAGCTGAGGAGGACCGAAGCCATGGCCCAGAAGTACCAACAGCACCAGGAGTCCCTGTCGGCTCAACTTCAGGGTAAACAACCGCGTGTGCGCGAAAATCCGTCTCTGTGTGTGCCAGTGTCAACTGCTGAGTTAACGTGGTTTTACCATCACCCGAAAATCATGGCGTTTATTTATTTGAAGTCACTACTGTGTCTTACGAGTGTGTCACGCCCCAAGCTGGCGCTTTGAAGTGTCAAATGATTCTGTATCGGATTCTGGAGTGTCTGGATATACAGGTTTCACGGCCCTGCAGCAAATAGTTTTGATTGGCTGGAGGCAGGGAATACATTTTAACTTGGAGAGATGGGGACAGACACGCAACCACAAAGTCCCCTGGTTGTAGACATAGAGTCCCCGGACTCCTGTCAAGCAGAGAAAGATGAGCACAAAAAGTCAAGAGGTCATCTGGAACATCTGCTTCAGCCACCACAGTTCAGTGGAGAAGTCAAGAGGAGACCCAACTGAGTTTAATACACACTAGGCGACACATTGTACATCTCAATACT
>OMPJ01010111.1:27068-73851 GCA_900312935.1 Carapus acus
TTCCTCAGAGTTGAGGTAATCTTCATTTATTCATGCTTTAGTGGCCACACGGGCTTGTTCCCCCCCCCCCCAAGTTATATGCTTCCTCATATCTGCATAATGACTTGCACTCTGCTGCGTTTTCAGACATTCAACTGTAGATTTGCACTTTTTTTCAGATGAAGGTCATAGTGTCATACTCTTAAACAAGTAAGTGTAATAGAGCTGCCCCAGGGTCAGCGGCTATTTTACACAGGAGATAGAATGTGAATACCATTGCCACTGACAGCTACTGTACCATATGAGGTCACTTCAATCTGAAGATGTAGACTAGTGAATGTGAAATGTTGCTATAGCTGCGTTTCTTCACAAGCTCTGTAAAAATAGTGACATCACTGTTGACACTACCACACATTAAAGACTCTTGATCCTCCAATAAAACCTCACAAATTCACTCACGCTCTGTGAGCACTGTCAGACTTTTTGCTCGTGGGATGTGTGCACTTTGTGTCATGCCATCTCACCATGATCTCAGCATTAAATTACAAGGTGGAGAGTCTTCTCCCACATCCAGTTAGAAAGGGCTGAGGTCACCCACAGAGAGGCCGACAATTCATACACAACCTTTCATTCAGCAAGTTCCCACGGAAGTGTTGCGTGTTCATCACGAAGTTTGTCAAGTTATTCAAATGTTTGCACGAGAACATGTGTGGTTTTCAGATTTTTTTTTATTTTTTCCTGTAAACCTTTCACCTCAGGGGGATACTTGATTTCCCATGTGATGTCGCCATCACTAAGGATGAGATAAAACTGCGAGATATTGAAATGACTTGCCTCATTCAAGACTGATGTTACAACATCAAGAGCTTCTTATTTTAGAGTCATGTACCTATTTGTATGTAAAGAGAGCCGAGCTGACCCTCAACTGAGACAGAGAAACTTGTTGTTCAACTCAACATCATCCATGGTTTGTTTTCGAAATACAATATGGGGCAGATATCACATCCCCCTCCACTTAAGATGCTTTTGTGTCACCACATTATTGCACAAAAGACAAATTGAAGAGTATCGGAGTTAATATCTGTGATACTAACTTGAGTTGGCTCACATGGGATGTACAGGCACTGACTGTCTCAGTGTTTGTACAAATCCCAAAGTTTGATGGTAAGACAAATGATGGAGACCATCTGGCTCTAAGTTGACCAAATCAGCCCAATACAATTTAAAATTTAGTTTGTGTTGACTACACAATCCTTGAAGACCCTCAGTATTCACCGACCATTGGTAGCCTTTGTCACTTTTCACACTATATACTCAGCTCTAGTTTCATTTCTGAAAGCCCTCAGCACAGGATGGTGTATCCTGAGAACTTTTTTTACAGGGGTTTGGGTGCTGGGTTGCTGCACCTCACCCATACACTCATTGTAAAGAGAGGCGTTGCCACTTGATACTCTCGCTCAGTTTGATGGCTGTTAACCGACCTACATTTAGAGATATTTCCACGGCCTGGGTGTTGCAAGGCAGCATTATTGATTTGTAATTACCACAGGCTTGTAGTCATCATTGAAAAGGATCAGCTGGCACTTGCAGTCGGCCTTATAATCGGACAAATGTGTCCCCACGTCAAAGCACTGATCCATTTCCTCAGTCATCGCCTGGCATGTGCACAGACACATATGTACTCTAAGCATAACAGAGAATTGTTTAGAGCTCTCCTCAGTGTTATTTGTCTCTGACTGTTTCTTGAATTTTCCCTACCTTTTCCCCAGTCCTCAATGTTTTAGTGTCACCTCCTTTGCTCATGTTGCAATTTGAAAGACCCACACTAGAATAATTTGTGCCATTGAAAGGCCTCAGCATGTAATCTACAGTATTTTAGTCTGTTCAAAATATCTGTTACTAATTACTGGGCGTTAAGGGAGTTGCTGTAGGTTGTGTGGAAGCAGGAATTGGGGAGGGAAGCCACATGCAGCTACTGTAAGGAGGAGGAAATCTCAAACGCAGGTCTCTCAAACTCAGGTCTCAGTAGAGGCTTTGTTTATTCTTAAGGCTCTTATTTGAGCAAGCGTGAATGAAGACAATCAATGAATTCATCCACACAGGTGGTATTAAAAGTGATTAAAAGCAGTGGTTGTTTCACGGTGGAGCCATGCTTTCAATCAGTTATTTACTGTATTCTATAAAGATTTGTGTGCCTGTATTTTGTGTATTGTTGCATAGAGCAGCGAGATCTCTGCATAAAGAGAAGATGGCTCTCGTGAGATCAGAATTCCAGGAGACATTAAATAAACTGCTTTATAGTTATAGTAATTCGAAATCAAATGTCACTCATGTGGACTAGTAATAGTGTTGCATTGAAGGGTGAGGGTAGGTGAATGCCCCGTGCACCAAAACTAGTCAACAATATCTTAAGACACACATCTAATCACACGCACAAACACTTGTGGTTGCATTATACAGGTATGTGTATTTTGGGCAGCACCCTAGGTCTGCGCTGCTGGCGATCTTCAACCAAGCCATGTTTCTCCGTAGCCTTAACAGTCCCCACCGGGAAAATGTGACCACCATAGTTCGCTCTTGTTCTCATTCTGCACGGGAAAACGCACCACGAGAAACATGTCTGGTAGGGCTGTGGGGGAACACTCCAGAATGTGTACATCCCCGTGTGTCCCAAGGGTTGAATGAGTTAATTGTCGGTGGGAGAAAAATGGCATTGGTACTCAACCACATGTGAAGGGAAGCCTTCCTGGAGTAGCCATGGGCTTTGGTAGGAGTATCGGCATTAATCTTGCCTTATCTTGAACTCGGTCAAACGAATTTGTGAAATGTAAATATGAGGATAAATGTTATCGCAGTACACAGAGAGGCATGTCTCAAGGAGATCCTCCAGAGATCGTCAGTCACAGGCCTACAATAATTCAAATCTTACCCTCATCATAACCTGAATATCTAATGAATTGCAAGAACAGACTAGCCCAAGCACCACCCCATTTGACAAAAACTAACACTGATTTGTACTTCTCGCAGTGCGGTTTGAAAAGATTAGATGAGCATTTTTTTGCGACATCATGGATCATTCAAATACTTAACAGAGAGAGGAATGATTGCAGTGTGAGGTAGAGAGTGTGTCTTGCAAAATATCAGAGCAAAAGTAGGAGAAGAATCACAGCCCTCTGGTCAGTGTTGCGGTGGGACATTTTCATATCACAAAGCTTTGCAGAGCTAGGCAAAAACTTTAATTAGGCTTTCAATATTACAAGGAAGTGAATGGTCGAACAGATTGCCTTTTCAATTTTCTGTGTTTTTGTCCTTATTTTATTTGTTTGCCTTTTGTTTGTGTGGTATCCTGATCTGGAAAAAGCTTTTATTTCAAATCGGTTCTGTGTCATTCTATTGTGAGGTTGCACAGGGCTGGAATGTTTTGAGCACACAGCGTTACCATCATACACTGGATGAAATTACATCAATGGATTAACGCTTTTTTGTCCTAGAATTGCAGAAAAGGAAATAGACATTCTGCTTTGTAAAGGATCATGACTCCCACATATGGCATTGTTCCTTCCTTCCTGCTATATGATTCGATCTTTCTTTCTGCAGCATTGGAATTGTTGTTTACTGATAAGTTTTAGATGAGCTGTCATGTCATGTGCTATCCAGCGTGGTTGCATTTCTGTAATGGTGTTACTGTTTTTGTACAAAAGCCTGTAACTAATGCTGAGCGTGAAACAGTAACGGGGAACATCAGTGAAATTTCCAGTTTTACCCGAGAGTGATGTCACTTTTTCCATTTCAGGACTGACTAGGACAATTCGTCCAAACACCAACTCCATCATCACATTGTTTTGCATTGTTTCGTTAAACCCGCCCCCACCTCCCAGCGAGTGCCCATAAAGCAGCCAGCAGATGATAAATCTATGATCTGGTCTCAATCAGTGAGTCAGCATATTGGTCCATGCAGTGACAAAATCCCGAAATCCAACTTATGTGAGCAAAACAAAGTGCAGGGAAGCTGCCTACCTGCCAGAATGAACCCACAGATGATGCAAGAAGCAGACAAAGTCTAAACTTGATAGAATTGCGTGAGTTATTTTTGATTTGTTCAGCTATTTCTGTGCGTGTGCGCGCTTGTGCACGTGCTTGCATACGCGTGCTTGCATATGCCTGTCATGATTGTTTAGTCTAAGTAATGTATCTCAGATGTATACCTGCTGCAAGACTTGAGTAGAATATTTCAGAGGTGGAGGCTGAGGAAGTATTTATTGAATTCAAGACCAGCTAATGTCTTTAAACTGACTGCATGTCCAAAATGGGTGTGAGAGAGGAAGTGAGAGAGTGAACGAGAGAGTAAGAGATGGCCTAATTGAAGAGCATTGCCTCACGTTTGGATCTACAAAACACTCAGGCAGCAGGACGATGGAATCTGTAAACCAATTAAACTAGTTTAAACCAATTTAATCCCACATCAGCCTTGCCAAACCCCCAGATGTCTGCAACTCTTTGAAATATGATAGAGAATTGTGAAAAAAGGGCATGCAAGTGTAAATCTGTCAATATTGAATCAGATCTGGCAGGAACGGAGAGAACCTTCCAAGAATTGCGACACATAGTTGCCCATCACTAAAGGTAATAATGGTAGTGGGTAAAAGGGAAGGTTAAAAAGCACGATATTTTTTAAATGACAAACATAGCCCTATATGTAGCATTGATCGGTATTTAAACACAAAGTTTTTGAAGCGTTTTAAAGGGACACATGCTAACCTGTAATACATCCTCCCACACACCAAAAAATATGTGACAGCACTTCTTGTTGTGCATCTATACTGTTGAAGCTGTGGCAGTTTTGCTGATGTGCTATTGTCAGTAAAACAAACCAAATTGTATCTCCCTGCTAAATTCTTAGTTTTCCATGTACTTCCCCCTGTCCCTCATGAATGCACCAAGTCCGTCAACTGGCTTTCTATTTTGACTTGCACAACCCCTACCTCCTCTTTCTTGCCTCTCAGGAAGATGTTTCAAGTTTTTCTGATTCAAAATTTCTGTTTTCATCCACAAATGACCAATTTCAGTTTTTCCCTCCTTGTCTATTTTTACCCGACTCTTTGTGGAATTTTCACTGCATTTTACAGCGAAGCTTAACCGACCTACCTCACATTTTGCTCAGCTTGCAGTGAGGAAGCATAGCCACATCATCAGATTGTGGAGGCAACAAGCCAGCCACGTTGGTGTTTACCCACAGCTCATGGGAGATGCCAAACATAACTGGGAAGAGATTAGAGCTGGGGCGTACAGTCAGATTTTTGTTACTTTTGGAGAGCTTTTTCTTTTAGAGTGAAGGTGTCATAGAGGTTGATTAAAACTATTCAACATGCCTCAGGGCACAGCAAATTTGGCATTGCCGTTTTCTCTGCAGTGATCTGAGTTGCATTTCTAGCGCTGTTTATGTCGCAGAGTTGCAAATGGTGGCTTATTTTCGTACACCAATCTTCATCGCATGTTAGCAGCTCAACAGGTTTCCTTGCATTGACCTGACACAAATAAAGATGTTAATTACAGCACAGCTGGTCCGAAGGCGTTGGCTTTTAACAGTTCTTTTTAAGTCTACACTATATATAGTGTGCGTAGATTTTGTATCGCATATAATCGAGTTCCTTTGATGGTGTCTCTAACTTGCGGCTTTCAGAGATTGTCTCTTTTTTAAGCTTGCCTCACAACAAGTCTTCCGAATTGGGGTCCACAGAGGAAACAGTTGCTGTACAAGCCAACAGAAATGTATTTGATGCACTAAATCATTCAAGAGAGTCTGAAATGGACCCAAACATGGAATCAGACAATGAAACAGCTTGATTTCCTATGAGACTGCTTAACCTTGTGGGCCATCATACCAAAGGACTTGGGATTTAAAGACTGTGTGCAAATTGAAAGGTTCTTTGACATTGTTTGCTCTTATCTGCTCAAGCGTCACTTTGCAGCCGTGTCAAATATACGCATAAAAGCCAGTGCATGTGCAACAGAATTTCATTATGTGGTCGTATGCAGTTGTGGATGATGAAAGGAGAACTTTGTCACCTATTTCATTGTCTTTAACATTTCAACCGTCTGTAATAGCCAACAGTAAGCACCATGGGTACTTGAGCAGCAACAGTCATCCATCCATCTATCCATCTATCCATCTTTTTATCCATCCATCCATGCGTTGTTGTTTACCTTTCTGAGATTGTATTCTCAGGGTGTGGGGGAAGGCAGGAGGAGAGCAAACCTTCCTATCCCAAGTTACATTGCTGGGCCCTGACGAGGGATCCAATAGCACCCTCATGCCACTGTCTCTCCACCGAGTCCCTGGTCTTCCTCTCTGTCTTCTCCGTCCTAGCTGTGCTTGGAAAATCTCCTAAGGGAGGTGTCTTTGAGGCATTCTCTCCAAATACCGCTGACTCGACTCTTTGTGAAGGAGCAGCAGTTCTATTCCTTGTGTCTCGTAGATGACTGAGCTTCTCACCCTGTCCCCTACTAAAATGCAAACCACCCTTGTGAGGAAACAGATTTTTGTGAGAATGGAAAAAAATCTTTTTCTTACCTCAACTTAATGATAATCATATCATGTTGCAGGGAGAGGATGAAGGTGACAAAAAACATTTCTACAGTAAGCCTGTAGACTGCACAATAGGACATGAGTGGCATTTTGTCGCATTGCATAGATCACAACTGGAATCAAGCAAGAAGGATTTGTCATTAAAGCATAACTCAAGAAAGCTGAGTTCAGCATTTGATCATAAATCATAAATCCTCACCGATCTTGCAACTCATTCCCACTGTTTCATTTTTCTTCATCTGAATCTGCTCTGACAAAACTCACTCAATCTCTGCTTCTCTCTTGCATGATTATGGGTGTGACAAGAACCCACTTGCACAATCACTGTTGTGTGTGTTTCTCCCATCTTCAGACTGTTTTTTTCAGCAGACGTGGGCTCCTCTAGTCAAATCTGCGAATGGCAACAATTTCTGTACAGGGTCATTTTACAGTTTGTGTGACCTGTTCGTTCTACGATGCCTTTTGAAAATGGTGCTTCACCTCCACTATGTAAAATGCATGATTTACGTAGTATTCAATAAACAAGAGATTGGAATTGAATGACCTGCCTTACCATTCTTCCACTCTTCATTCTACGTTATACAGCTGTGGAGCAGTAAACGCCAAACTTTACATTACATTGTTGAAATAACACTGAGGGATATTACGGTAGTCCTTTTCTTCCCTTCAAAAACTGCTCTTATTCATCAGCGTCACTATGATTTCTTCCATGAGCACCACAGTCAAGCATTTCCGTCTGGACCGGTTTACTTGTGAGTTTTGGGTCTATTGTTGAGTCGCATTACGAGAGCTCAAACAGAACAAAACTAAATTGTATATCTCCAAAACTAAAGACCTCAGAATAAAAGTCTTTGCGGCCATCTTCGAAATCCTCCCATGTGCCATTTTAGGATCCTTTGTGTACAAAAAAAAAAAATCGCTCTTCTGCCCCTCTGTCCCTGGATTTGAAAGCAAAATGTGTCTCCATAGATTTATCTGTAAAAACAGTCAGACCCCAGTATGGTGTGGAATACCACAGCTATCCATCGACAGCGCAGTTGTGATGTAGTGAAAATGCGTCAAGAGGTTAACCAAATATCACACTTTCACATCAACAGTGAACCTCTCTCCTAAACAAAGATTAGGAATTTTTTAAACTATGCCTATTATGACTTCATAATATCTGACCTCCTTCTCTAACACTGCTTTTTTCGCTTAGTGGTGTACGAGCATCGCTCACGGTTGGAGAAGTCTCTTCAAAAAGAGAGAGTTGAGCACAAAAAGGCCAAAGAAGGTGAGAGAAATAGCACACACACTCAGTCTTCACTGCTTAGCACTGGAGATGAACTAGGAAATGTGTATCACGCCCTGCAAATTCTTGCGTCAGCTACAAAGTTGACCCGGAGAATTTTCCAACCTGTTGTCAGCCAGAACACATTTCAAGGGTACTATGTTATGGTACAGTAATAATACAAAAGTTACACAGTTTTATATCCCTCCAAATTCTTTTCAGGAATGGAGGTTGTTGTGCAGCAATAGTATGCAAGTCAGCCAAGCCCAATTTCTTTTCCTCCACATACTGAAAGGAATTTTTACACTGTGATTGATGTTAAGCTTTTAGAGGTGTGACAACACTTGCGTACGGAGTTTCAATATGCACACATTGTACAACTTGAAGTTTTTGATTCTATGGCTTCAACAGATTATCTGGTCTATAAACTGGAGGCACAGCAGACTCTGAACAAAGAGAAGGTATGTCTTCCATGGAACTCGCAACCTGAAACCCACTTCAAGTTGTTGTGTTAGATTTGTGGTCATTTATATAGTGTTGTCTAGTATGTGACTCTTAACATTTCCATAACTTATTCTTGTGAGGTCAAGCTGTTGTCACAGGTGACAAATCAGTAAATTATTGAAAGTGTCTTTGTTGTTCCCATTGTATACAGCAAGAGTCCAACAGCAAATTTAACTCTCTACATGTGCAACATCAGATGTTGAAGGTAGGGATCATTTTTATCTGGCTATTTGCATTCACAAGCATGGTCATAAAATTTATCACTGCTATCAATAATTATGATTGACAAATCTTGTTAGAACCAGCACAGTGACCTGAAGAAGCAGTACTATGAACTGCAAGAACAGCACCATCTCCAGGGGGAGGATCATGGCCGGCTCCTGGACGAGCACCGGGACCGTTATGACAAACTGCAGCAATCCAAAGACAGAGAATTGTCTCAGCTCAAAGGTACACAGTTGCGACACTCATGAAACATCTACCTCTAATTTTTACCATATTTCGAATAATTTTACATCGATAAATTTTCTATTTGTTGTGACCGCTCTTATGTAGATACGAAAGGTTTACAGGCACTGGCAAATGTACATACTGTATGTAGTATTGAACAGTACTCAAAGGCTGTTTCATCAGTAAATTATTCTTTGCCTCCATCTTCTGACTAAATGGGGAACTGCAGATTTCAAACTTGAAATATCCTCATCTTTAGAAATGTGGATTTTATTAAAAACAAGTGTGCTAATTTTTTTTCTCCTCTTGAATCATATCCAGATAGTATGTACAATCTGAGAGAGGAGAACAAGCATTTGCGGAAAGCGCATCATGACATCCATGTGCAGCTACAGAGCGCACAGGTGAGAGTATGTCAGGGTTTTCACTTACTTTTGTCAAAATTTAATTGTTTTGTTCTTTCTTAGCATAGGTAATAAATTGATATTGAATAAATAGAATTACAACTGATATGTTCAAGTTGATTAAATCATGTAACTGTTGCTGCCAATGCAGGTACAGCATCAGGACTTGAAGGCAGCGCATGACCAACTCACAGTCAAATTGCAGGACCACAAGACGGCTCTCGCAGCTGCAGAGGTATACCAGCAGAAAAAAGAGCACCCCGTCTTAAACTCCTAGTTGAATCCTTCCCACAGAAATTGTCATCTAAGAAAATTGGTTACTACCGATAATCAAAACATTAAAAGGAAATCAATTAACGTTATTTAATGGGGAGGTACTAGTGATGCTCTACTGCTCTCTTTAATTTCCTGGATTGCAAGATCAAGGAATTAATGAAGTACCTACCTTACCTACCTTACCTACCTTACCTACCTACCTACCTACCTACCTACCTACCTACCTACCTACCTACCTACCTACCTACCTACCTACCTACCTCTTCAAGGGCAGAGGTATTCTAAACATATTTATGGTGTGAATTCAGTAACCTTCAGCACATGAAAGTCTGACTGGTACAATAGAAATCCACAAGGACAACCCAGATTCTTGTTTGCAGATTCTTCTCTTGCTATTCATTTTTCAGGGCCATGACTTAATCTCTCTGTCTTGTCAGTAGCATTCCTGTGGAGGTACTGTGGCAGGGTTGTAGGTTGTTTAGAGGGGAAACTGGCATTTTCTAATGGCTTGACGATTTTCTGAACAATCTGCAGAATAAGTGTGCTACCTCTGCTCTTGTGGCTGAATAGTTGGTCTCCGACTGTGTTTTTGCAACTTGTTTCACAGCCCATCATGCCTTCTGTCACACTTTCTGGTCAGGAGCACACACCACATGTGGTTTTGTCTATTCTCTGGGGTTTAGTGTTGTCACGGCTGTCAAGAGCAGTGCATTGAAAAGCATGCTGCAGCCAATCAGCCAGAAAAATGAATACAGAAGGGAGTGGGGCTGGAAAATGAGAAGAGAGGGGGCCGGATTTAGATTGTCTAGTTTGACTTTGGCGCAGCCAAAAAGCACATTCCTGTATAAGAGATAATGGTGGAAGACTGATGAAATCATTGGTCGCTGGTCCAAATCAGCAGTGCTCCATGGCAGCGTGTTGTGAGCCTGGTCTCGTGTTGTCAAAGACATGCCGGAGTTGAGCAGTGGAAGAAGCTGTGGAACATGGTGTATTCATGTGACCACCACTAACAACAACATTTTTAGACCCTTTGTCAGTTTGTCCTTATCAGTGCATAATTTGACACCAAACTTGCACTGTGTGACATGAAGACTATTGTTATCACACAATTTTACAGGTTGCATATTGGGAAAAAAATGCAAAATATATCATGTTGCTGTTGATTCTGTCTCACACCAACTATTATCAAGGTGAATTTGTTGCTAAGTGATGTCACTGTCAAAAAGACATTCACGTCAATGAAAGGTGTTTATTTTCACATACTGAGGGTGTGGATTTATTTTGTTAAACAGATTTAGTTCTACAGGTGCCCTTCTTTTTTTAATCATCATGTGACTATCCTTTTGTGTGCGTTAGATGCAGGTGAGTGAGTTGAAACAGCTTAAGGAGAGTCTGAACAAGATGCCCAGCCAAATGCAGTCTGACCAGAAAGCTGCGGTCCACCCACCTCAAGCTGCAGCTGCAGCACCACCAGGGTCCCATGTTCTTCAATCTCAGCAGGCTGTCGAGCCAGTTCAGGAGGAAAAAGAAGTGTTGCACTCTGATACTCACTCACAGGTAATGTGGTTAGTGTAGTGTTTGCAGGAAATCGGCAACAAACTCTGGGCAACTCTCTCAACTTTGTTATTTCGGACTCAGCTGCAGCACCAAAATGAGGACGAGAAGCACAGCCACCTGGAGAAAGCACACCAGAGCTTGTCTGAGAAAGAAGAGGACAAAGAGGGTGAGGCTGAGAGGAGAAAGGAGCTAGCAGAGGAGGAAATGGCCCAAGCAGGACAGCCTCAAAAGCTTGAGGAGGACCCTGACCAACAAGAGGACGAGGAGCAGCAGCAGGAGGATGAAAGGGAGGAACCAGAACAGGATCTTCCTGATGAAAACGCTTTGAACAGCCACAGACATCTACCAGAACAGGTTTGAACAGGTTTACACGGCATTTTACACGCAATTAGGAGTCACAGACCAAAAATGGCTCGTCTCAGTTGTTGTCGGTATTAAGACTAAAATGATGATGGTTGGACCATCATCATTTTATGTCAGACATGCGTAGAATTGCATCCATAATGTACTGCAATAAGGTAATTCACAACATTCAATTTGTGGTCTGTGCTGTTCAGAATAAGGACACACAGTTTTGGCACAATTGGTGCTCATTATTTTCATCATATCTCCAGTAGCATAATAATTGATAGCAACATTGCTACTGTGCAAATCACTATGATTGATGGCAGTTTGCTTGTGAATGTGTTATGGCTTGATCATCTCTTATTACACTGGTGATTTATTACTTTTTCCCTGTGGATAGATTGTATTCTTGCAGCTTCTCTTTCATCTGAAATGAGATCTTGATGTGTTTGTTGCTTTTTTTCTTTTTTTTTTTCCCTTGAAGGGTCTACATGCACAGCATCATGACCAGGCTCCACTGCATGTGAAGTCTGCTTACGAGGAGCAGCAAGAGCAGCAACGTTTGGAGGCTCAGAGGGCTGAGGAGCGCAGGCAGCTTCAGCAGCGCCAGGAAGCCTTGCAGGCCCAGAGACAGCGGGAGCAGAGGGAGAGGGAGCAGAGGCTGAAGGAGGCACAGGAGAGAGAGGAGCAGCAGAACAAGGAGGCAGATCGACGGGAACAACAGATGAGAGAGGAGCAGCAAAGGTCAGACGTCAACTCTTGTTAGTCAATTTAAATTTTTGCGTCTGAATGTGACAATCGTGGCCCATGGTGTTACCTTCAGTTGGCCAGATTCTCATCAGCCTCACTGATGGCTCCCTCAGTGATCAAGTTAGACTCTCTTTTCTCTTTTTTTGTCAAGATGATGTCACAAGCAACAATTTGACCCAATACAAACAATTAGGTTTAAGTCTGTGTGATATGTGTTCAAACTGTGAGACACATGTATGCTGTTTGCATTTAGGAATAGATTTAAGATTACCGCTTTCTAATGTGCTTGTGCCTTTTCTGTCCAATGGATGTCTACTAGGAAGCGGGCTGAATATGAGAACATGGACAATGATATTGTTCAAGGAGAAGATGAGGCACATGTAGAGGATGATGAAGGTGTGACTGAAATTTCCAGATTACGGTCACCCATATGAGATGCATCAAAACAATATAAAAGTTGGAGAGATTGTTTTCTACTGCCCAGTGACTGAAATATCATATATGTTTACAGACAGAAATCCTCATTTGTTACACGATGAAGAGGGAAAACAAGAAATCGATCACAGAGTGCCACCACATCAGCAGGTCTGTCCATCTGTAAATTCATATAATCTTTAGAATTAATTTATTTTTTATCAATTTATATATTTCAAACATTTTGTTAGCTACCTGTCTTACCCATCTCCTGCTTACTTTGTCCTCTGATATTGCCTTGATATTGTCCTCATTCTGTTGCTAGGTTGCCGTAGATGGCGAGCTGGATCCCGAGGATGATCCCAACAATCAGGGAGAGGATGAGTTTGAGGAGGCAGAGGACGAGCAACCACAGCACCAGGTTGCCGAGGACGAAGAGGAGGAAGAGGAGGTGGTAGATGAGGAAGAGCAGCCAGCGGCACCCGCTCAGCAAGATCAGAAGCACCCTGGTGCAGAACAACCTGCTGTGGATGAGGAGCTAGTGGTAAGCGGAGAGAGGGCAGGATGGGTGATGTGAAGGGAATGGCAGCAGTGTAGTATATACTAAGACCATGATAACTGGAAGCAAAACCATGACCAGTCTGGGAAAATTGCTGAGTGTTGGATAAAGATAAGAGAAACTTGGGTGGGATACAACCGGAAACACAGATGCACACAACGTAGAAATCCCTGCAAATGACATAAGAGGAAAGTTTGAATGTCGTCTGTGTTTAAATGTCTTTTGCTGTGTGTGTTTGTGCAATCAGATGGCTGGAAACCCAGATCAACAGGAAGACACTCTGGATGAGCAGTACCAAGAGGAAGGAGAGGATGAGGTGTGATATCTGCACACGCACTCACACACTCACACAAGCCAATGTGGAATCCTTAAATTGTAATGATGACAGCATTCCATATTTTTGGACACAGTACAGTAAAGATGCTGATCCACACTAGTGAGGTTAAAGTTTATAGTTATGCAAGTGAAATGTAACACATTGTGGTGAATATCTATTTTTCAAGCTGAATATTGAGTTAACAACACACATCTGAAATATGCAAAGGCCATTTAATGTTCATAGTTTTTGTATGTGGCATTGTCACTATAATCAAAATCTTTCATTTGCACACCTCCCCCCTCTGTTTTTGTTACCTACATCATGAAGGCCCAGGATGATCTGCCTGCCGGGCCAAAAAGAGAAGAGGAGGACGAGGAGGGTGAGGATCCCTACAACGAGGACAACATAGAGCAGGTGAGCTTCTGTTCTGTTCATTTCCATCAATTTTGTCGATGCATGTGGAAACCAGGAGAGGCATCAGTGAGGCTACACTCTCCGTAGACTCAGAGAAAGTGAAGCAGTGGTACCCTTGGAAACTGGGTTTGACCAGAGAGAAAATGTCCGTGTCATTGTCAGCAGGCATTCGTCTTCTCCCAGTCTACCTACCAGTCCTATCGTACATAACCAAATGTCAAACTGGGAGGAATCAGAAATCCTTGCAGACTTTTTGCTACAGCAACTAACTGTGGATTAGCCTTTTCTGTGCTATTCAATTTCCTAAAGATAAACCTAATCCCTTAAGGTGTACCCCCTGCAATTCTGCATTTATTTGATATAAATCGATTTCCCCCCCACCTTTGGTCACCTTAAAAGCTTCAAAGCTCTCTCAAAGTTCTCTGCTAACATTATCAAATTCCAGATCACACATTTTCTCAATAGCTAGGCGGCGAGCACTTTTCTGAGATATCATGAAATTAGCTGTGATATTGTGATTTGCCCGGTTTGGTTTTTGGGAGGCAGAAAGAAGCGACTGCTGCAATCAGAATTATCAGTTGTTTCTGAGGTGATGGTAAAAATGGTTTTAACTGAAAAATATACTTGCACGCTGATAAAATCCATACCTACAATCCACAGTGATGCCTGAAAGGCTTTGTCAGGTAGACGACTGAAAATTGATACATCCATTGTTTCACTCACTCCTCATTTACATTCTATAGTAACATCCGCTGCACACATGCTCAAGCTGGCACGCACGCACGCACACACACACACGCGCACGCTGATCTGTTTACTATACCAGGATTCAGCTGAGCCATCAAGATGGCTGGCTGGGAGGGAGGCTCTGTCTGTCCCTGGCTCTCATCCTTGTAACATTAACCTGTCCTGCATGTCCTGGAGAAGAAGGCAGATTGAGTTTCGGGCCTCTCTGAGCATTAGGTTTCTATTTGCATGTTTGCTTCAACTCATGCATCCTATCGATCCATCTGCCAAGAGGAGAAGTCTCCACACTTTTTAAGACTCAACTTATTCAGACTTAATGGGATGCTTTACCGTTGGAATACACACATGTATGCATAGACAATTGTTTGTCTCCCCAACTTGTTCATGCACTAATTTTACCTATTGTCATTCCAGGATGAAGTAAAAAATCCAGCCGGCCCACGAAAAGAAATGGATCACAGGAAAGGGGGTGATAATAATGAAGAAGAGAATTATGAGGAGGAGGAAGAGGAAATTGAGGAGGACACAGCTGGTCGGGACAAAGGACCCAATCAGAGGGCAGAGATGTGAAGACGGAAGTGAACATTGAGCCCTTCCAGCCCTTTCGGGTGCTCATTGAGCCCAACGGATTGGTCTATTCCCTGTTTCCCCAAAACTATCAAACACTTTTGGAGAAGTTTGGTGGGGATGAGTGGGAATATTTTGTCCAAACCTTGGATGATGGATACAACACTGTGTGGATGAAATTGATTAGCTTGCACTGTGGCAGTGGACAGATTTAGGGTATAAGTCACACATCCATATTGTGCATTAATTTGCTTGTCGGCTGACTCGCTTGTCTGGTTCAGGCAGGAGATTGGTATTTGCCGACAGGCAGAGAATGTATTTTTTACGCCATGCTGTCTGGAGTATGTAAGTGTGTTACGAAAAAATGATTGATGTTATCCAGCTTGGGTGATGAACAAGCTCGTACCTGTTTTATGCACAGAGGTTTGTTGTCATAGTTCTGAAATTTTAAGTTTGTTTGTTTGTTTGTTGAAATTTTAAGTGCATTCCAATCTAGAAATGACATTTCTGTTATTTATTGTTGATTTAACAATGCTGACAATCGTAAATGTGCAGCCTTTTATTATTTCACTCAATCTTTCCTCTGACTGACTTCACTTGTTTTACAATCTCAGTGGATATTAAAGCACATCCCAGTCATAGAGACACAGAGTCCTGCCTCCAGGGCCACCTTGACCTGTGCCTTTCCATTTGGGGGATGATGCCCTCACTCTTCCTCACGTTTTTTAGTCCTAATGTATCACAATGGGACCAGAAGACGGTGCCAACGGGAACATTTTGAGCATCAGCTTGGCCAAGCCTAAGGGCCAGAAAAATGCAGATCTCCACACCAACATATTCTATGTACTGTATAATACATGTAAAGAGAATACTTGTGCTTTTTCCGACAAGTTGCATATGACACAAAAAGGGTTATTTTTTAACTGTACCATGCATCCTGTATGTCAACAGATTGGAAAGAGAAATAAAGATGTCAAAAGGTGTTAGGATATTTGGTAGTTGGTTACCAATACTTGATTCCTTTTCGTGCATTCATATCATCACTTGATAAGAACTTGCAATTCCTGCAAGCTTGTAAGCAAATTACAAGTTGCTACACAGTAATTTCCTGAAATGTTTTTTAATTTTCTAGGGAGTGTTGTGCCTGCGGTTATTTATAACAAAGGTGAAATCACTATTTACCCTTGCTGCCTGATTTCAAGCAGCGCATCATTTAAAAAGCTCTATTAATATACCATTGTCTTATTGTTTTTGCTTTTGTCTTTTGGGTTATGGCTTGTCACCTTGTGCTTTTTCTGTTTCTGGGTGAGGAAGTGAGAATGTTGCTCTGCACTGAAACTCTGAATGGTACACAAAGTGGAAGAGAGTGAGAGAGACCAAATTACCCCAAATAACATTTGTATCAATCAATTCTTCCCACATCCTCCTTGTCGCCATCTCTGTTCACCCTCACCCATCTCTCCCCTAAGCCTTGTCTATGTTTTCTCAATTTCCCCTCTGTGTTTCCGGCTGTGTCTCTATTTTGGTCTCTTTAGTCATCATTCCTGTGCCGGTGTCAAGATTTGTTGATGTCCCAGAGGGATTGTGGGACGTTGGTGAAAGAGGACTGTAACAGGTGTCTCATTACTGTGCTAATAACAGGCCCGGGGTGATACCATTCCTCTAAACTCGCGCGCACGCACACACAGACACACACAGGAACAGAATTTTCAAACGGTGACAAGGAATGGTAACTCCTCCACATTCACTCTCCCCCTCCTTCCCTGCTCCCTAGTCATCATTCTGCGGGTGAATTACCCAGCATGAATAATTTTAAGATGTCGATTGCCTGAAGCAGAAGGTCTATCTAAAGATACACGACCCACACAACTGCCACAAATTCCCCAACGTCCCATTTAACGTCAGGGTGAGATTTACTTGAAAAGCCTGAAGCTCCCAGCACTGAAAAGACGCTCCACATCCACCACAACTCAGCCCAAACCTGGTCACATTTTTCTGTCACACCACTAAAGATGTGATCCCCCTGGTTACTAACCCCCACACACACACACTCACATATCCAGCAAGCTGTGTTGAAGAGACGGTTTCTGTATCACAGTAATGGTCTCCCTTTTATCTGGTAGCAGACGTTCCTCTGTCTCTATATCTGCACACACACACAGTTTTTTGCACTCAATTGCACAAACAATCTTCCACACTTAAATGAATCCCAATGAGGCGTGTAACTGGTAGTTTGTGTCTGGCAGTGTGCTTGTTAGAGAGATATTGGCCACCTCAATTGTTTTTCTCCGCATCACAGCAAAAGGGCAGAGATGGGCTGCACAGATTGAGCCTAGTGGTGAGCACGGCAGCAGTCATGGTTCATACATTTGTGCAGTATGCATCGGCCGGTTTGTGTGCTTTTGTGTGTGTGTGTGTGTATTGGGTGTTTCGTATCTGTGTTCTAGGATATCTGATAACACTGCGCTGCTGCCACTGGTGCAGAATGAAAGTGACACCTTTATTAAAAGAGGATACATGACTGCGGTTATGAATAAATCAATTCCAGCAATTTCACCGTGTAGCTTGTGTAACACGATACATTGTGTGTACGTGTGCGTGCGCATGAATGTGTGTAACATGCACCATTTAGTGTATTTTGTAAACCACAATGCTCAATGAACCTTTGACCTTTTTAGTCTAAGCTATAAAAGGGGGATTACAGCCTCTTTATATTTTGTGTATTTGTGTGTGAGTGCATGTGCGCGTGCGTGCAGATCAGACCAGCTCTGTTGCTTACGGGTCATTAAACAGTCAGTCGGTGGAGGACACAAGAGTACAGGGAGAGAGGACATTAAATGTTTTATAAGCCAGGAGAGCGGATGTCCCGTGTCTCGTGCTGTACATTACAGATGTGCAGTGTACTGGCTCAACCACCGATGCAAACATGGGTGTTAAGACAAGGCCATGTGTCTTGCCGACTGCATTTCCACCCAGCAACACATGGCTTTTGCATTTTTGATGCAGCCTGAGTCGGGTAGGACAGACTGTCGATCTTGTAAAGGTGAAAAGTGATGCAATCTGAAATTTCCCTGTTGCTTTGTCTCTCTTGCTAGTAAACTAGGCTAATGCTTATATCGGCTTGAAAAGCAAATCTGCATGCATTCACACCTTCAAAAAGGTAAAGCAAAGCAATGTCACAGTTGCTGTTTATTATCCAAATGCTGTAAAAATAAAGCTTTGTCGCAAAAATATTACATAGTGTTGGCAAATATGTAATACCTCCTTATTCTTTTCTTGGACGGAAGGAAGGTGTCCTCCCCCTGACCTTGTGCGGCTGCTTGGACAATGCCCGAAATCAGTTTTGGTTTTTTGCGATCCACAGAGGGATTTCACAGAATGTTGCACATCCTGGTGGTTTCTGGGAAGACGGGACGGCTGGGCAGAGAGTCTTCTGGCAACTTTGGGATTCCGTCCAGTATCTGTAGCTTTGGCAAACAGGAGAAGACACTGTGGGGAAAAAGAGAGAAACTAGGGCCAGGTGAGTTTGCCACCTTTTCCTTCTCTTACTCCTCTACCCCCTCCTCACCGCGCTCGGTAGTCCTCTGTGAAGGTCACTGGGTTATGAGTGAGGTTTAGGGAGCACAGCGGGCTGTTGCCCAGAGCTCCCAGTCCAGACAAGGAGCTGATAGCGTTCTCTGACAGACAAAGATGCTCCACCGCCGGGAGCTTTGGCAGATGACGCAGACACATCAGGTGGTTTCGGTGCAGATTTAGCATCCTGCACCTGCTCCGACAGAAAAAAAAACTTTCAAAATCACATTACATTGTGCAGACAAACCTACACAGGCAGGAATTATTGATGTTTTCATATGAATATAGTGAATAAAACTCCCTGGTGTAACAGTGCTGTGTGCTTGGTGACAGACAATGGTAAAAGTCGCAGTGGTGGGCTTGATGGTCATGGCTGCTGTTTACGATTATGGTTATGACTCTGCGGACTACTTGCTCTGCAGACAAGCGGACATTATGATGAAAGAGAGAAACAAGAGCCACCCTGTGGAGCAGCAGCTGCTTTCATATTAAATCTCTCCTGCAAGTCAAAATTACCGGTGGGTGGTCAGCTTCATGCACGATGAGAGTCAACGCAAAGCTTAAAAGTAGGGAAGCTGCTCCAAAAACATCTATCATCTGCCAGTATCATTAAGTCAGAACAGCTGTCACACCAAAGCAAGATATGAATCAATTTAAGAGTACTTTTTTTGAAGTGCCACCATTTGTAAATGAGTTATTTTGAGCAAAATAAAAAGCGGGTGTAACTTTTGCAAAACTCTGCACTACCTTTCATGAATACAATGCTCGAAATGTGCTCAGGTAAGACATTTTTTATAAGTTTAATCATTTGAGGCTTCTAGCAAATGCGACTTGAGTCAGACCCGGTTTGGATCTAAGGTGCTGGTGGTGCAGTCTGGGTAAATGTCGGTGACACCTTGGCAAACGAATGGAACTCAGGTTGGTGAGAGAGTTGTCCACCAGCTGTAGCTTCTCCACACGGATCAGCCTGCGGAGGATTCGAAGGAAATTCTCCTGCTGGAAAGGATCCCCCAGGTTCTGATAGGACAGATTTAACTCCTGAAAGAAGAGGCCGCAATGTGAAGAACAGCCTTTCCCTCTCTCTCTTTCCCTCCTCCTTTCAGTCCTCCAACCCAAATGATTTATCAACACAGGGTAACTTACCAAGCAGTTTTCCCAGTTTTCCTGCAGCCGCTCCTCCCACCTCTGCCCCTGCACCCTGTCTCTCCTCCTCCCTCGCTCCAAACAGAGCTCATCTTCCTGTCTTAGGAAGAGCTCTTCCTCTGATGGGCCTCAAGGATGACGTGAGAGAAACTCAAAGTCAGATTTTATGGTTTCAACTCTGAATCCCACTCATCTCATCTTGCACAAACATATGTGTGTGATGAGGATTCCGAACCTTCTCTGACCCTGGGGCAGGTCAGCTGATCGCCTCGGACGTCACACTGCTCCAGGTGATGCCAGGAGAGGAAGCGGAAGCGATTGGATGGAAGCTGTTTGAAAAAAGAGGGGAACATCATTAAGTAACTTCAATTATCCAACAATAGCAACGATGCAACTACCTGCTATGCACATCTTCAACTCCATTGATACCTAAATCGTCAAACATTGGATGCTGTTTTGTGTAGGTCTATTTTAGAGGTGAACTTTTGACCCCTGTGACCCCCGCTGTGCCCCGGCCCCGTTCTCTTGTTCCCTAGGGCTTTATTAGTGTAACTCTACACGGCTCTGTTACGTAAGCACGACCTCGGTCCAAACAATCACCTCTACTAACGGTAGCCTGTGCTCATATGTGTACAACAGATCGGAAGTGAAAATACCACTTGACATACTGTAGATACAGAGAGTATTCAACAAATAATATTAGGGAGAAAATGGAGAATTTTCTAAATATTCAAATGTACTGTAAATTGCCAAAAATACCACAAATAACTTAATTGTGAACAAAATGCCACATTAAAAGTGAAGATATAATGTGATGAATACTTCAATTGACCGTGAAGGGATCTGGATTCTGCAATATGCTTCATTTCATTTTTCATCTTCATCGTCAAATGGCAGGAGAACGGGCAAAGGAATGCGTGTGTGTGCATGTGTGTGTGTGCACGTGTGAGTGAGAGAGACTCACAGGTGTGGATACAAGTCCGGAGTCACAGCTGTGCTCCACAGAGAGCGGAGTGTGTGTGGCACTGGGGTCGGAAGACTGGGCTGAGTGAGATTTCGGGAAACTGCTGCTATGAGTGTTTACACCTGAGGAACTGAGAGAGAGAGAGAGAGGGAGAGGGAGAGAGAGAGAGAGAGAGAGAGAGGGAGATAGAAGGGGGGTGAGAGAGAGTGAGGGTGAGAAATAATTAATTGGTCCTTGGGGAAATTATTATAGCTCTGTCACATTAACACTTTAGCACGGGTTGAAATCTGCGCTAAATGTCGATGCCGGGTAGAGTCTCTGTGAACTGGATCTGACAAAGTCGATTAGAACCCGTTGCCATGGCAGCACAGCGGACACCTGAGCAGCAGTCATCTGTGCCATTAAAGGCGCCAGTACACGAGGGTGCGCTGGACGTCATAATTAATAGTGCATGGGCTTATTAGATGAATATCTGAAGTGTATCTGAGACAATCAAAAGTGTTTCGATTTTTGTTTATCGAGTTGACAAAGGCATGCAAGGCTGCACGACGATGTGGGTAGGCCGCTTAGCGTGATAACCGGCGTTTGAGGGAAGACTTACATGAAAGCGAGAATGTACGGCTGAGTGAATCGCATTGTAAAATAAACAACTTTTTACACTCTTACCTTTCTGACATGTCCCAATCTTGCGGTAGCTTCTTCGGGCCTTTAACGCATTCCAGCCGGCTCGCTTTAGCCCAGAAGCCCTACAGCTGTTACCCATGGAGACCAGCGGTTCGGTTGCTATTTGCGAAAATACAAGAAAGCGCTGCGTCCACTCCAGAGGTGTGTGTGTGTATGTGTGTGTGACTGTGTGTGCGCGCGTCAGGTCAGCGAGGACACTTACTGTTGGTTGCCTGGAAACTAAACCTTCAGGTGTGTGAGACAGCTGGAAACGGGCCCGGCCTTCTTGCCTATGTGCTGGAGGCTCCGTTTAAAAAAGTATAGTAGGGTTTTCTGACAATTCAATTTTTGTCGTGAATGCGATAGAAAGAGACGCTGAGTGTCGTGTAAAGAAAAGGCGCGCGTCGAACGTCTTGAAATGCATAGATACATTTAATTTTCATTAATGTAGATAAGATAAAACATCGTTTACCTTTTTTTCCAATCGAATTGTAATCGTACTAATGATAGTGTGTTTATCTCTGCATCCTCAAGCCAATACCATTGGCCAATCAGAAAGTTTGAAATTGAAATTTGAAATTGACAGCCAAAGCCTCCAATGAGTGCGAGGGGTGGGACTTGTCAACAGAGGTTAGTAATCGACTTTGTAGTTAACACTCTCCGAATTTAGTTGTGCCAATCATAATGACATGGTATGAAACGGTAGGTACGTGATAAATGACTTGTAACTTCATAAGATAACTGAAATCGAACACCTCTTGCTTAACATACTAGTATGATTACAAAAACAAACAAACACAATTCCGTATCTGGAAACACAAACAGCTTGAGATACAAGCTGTATGCTACTTACTTGTATGCTAGGTGTTGCGGGAGATAGTGTTTTACTTGGTCAGTTTGCCAAGGTGGCGGTTCAGTACATCGCAGAAGAAAAATCAATAACAAGGAGTTTGGGTTTGTCTTGATTCTTCATCAATATCCTTTTTGAGCGCCCTTCTCAGGTGTTCCCACCTGTCAAAAGCAAACTAGGAACAATTTGTTGGGCGCCAGCTGGACCCCCGCCTCCTGGTGGCCATTCCTGCTAGCCTTGCAAGAACCTTCCCTAAAACAATGGTTTGAAGACATTACGTTAAACAAACGTTACTCACTCTTTCCCTTTGTTGCATCCCTTTTTAATATTCACCTCGTGCCTCTCACAAACATCAGAGCTGGAATGGAGTTTGATGTGATTCCATTTGATTGTCAGCCTGGACTCTATTTTTTCCCAAACCTGGCTACGTTCCTGCTCGCTCTCAAGTAAGTTCAGTTTTTGGTATTTGTCACTCATATGAATTCTTCTCTCAGTGCCCATAGTTTCACAGCAGGAGTTTCATCACGTTTGACTGATGCACTGTACACAATTAGTGCTCCCAAGATCAGAGCTGCTGTGGCTGGTTTTTTTTTTTGACATATAGGCATCATTTAATGTTTCATAGGGCATGAAAATGTATACCCTTGGTAAGAAACTCTGCCACAATCGAGGCTTATTTTCAAATATGTACTTGTCGTGGTGCCAGCATCACATCAGCAGCGATTGTGAGCTGCTAGTAGTGTGACGAGTTGTGGGCTGTCGCTACAAATTTTAAATGTCTGCTGTTTCTTTCATAGAATTCATCTTGTTCAGCAGAAAATTGTTCTTTAAACAGTTTTTTCTTGGAAGTCCATTTTAAACCTCTGCAATTCTTGAGTGCAGAAAATACTTAAATTCACACTTTTGCTGCTGCCCCCATTAGACACATTTAGTCTTAACACACAATGCTAGGTGTATTTTACGAAAGAGCACTTGGTTTTCACCATCATTTTGCAACTCATGCTGATTTTGGGACTACACTAAATACACCAATTTTCTTAAGACCTGTTTTAAAATAGTGTCCTTGTGAACTGATGAAAATAAACATACATGTGACTCATGTCCGTGTTGCTCTAATATGATGTGATCCTGTGCCTGTGCATTACGTTAATGATGGGAGTTATAGAGCCATGTCGACCCACCTTTTGTCTTACACAAGGGACTGAATGTAAAATGTTATTTTCTCTGTCATGAGTTTCTCAAAGCTGCTGCACAGCATTTTTTTTATCAGTCTCATTGCATGGAGGCCATTGGCAATGATCTACATCAGCCAGTTGCAGATGGTTCATCTTGTTCTTTAAATCCAGCTTCCATGCAAGAGCACATCCTGAATGCACAGAGGGACACTGCATAATGGGCACACATTCATCTTTTTATTGAGTAAAAGACTGAATATATGGTACTGGTTCTCCCGATATGTACATCCATACTCGTTGCTGCACTTTCCAATTCTCCTGCCCGCTCAAGTCTATCACTATAGCAACCTGCCTTAGTTTCGCCGTCTCCCCTGCTCACCTGTGAGATGCCCAGCTTGAGCTTAATCAACTGCGCAAATGTGATAAGGCATTTTAGCCGTGTGCCTGCAGTGTATAAAATGACAGGAGTATTTTCTTAAGCAGATAAGGACAAAATGTTGGTACATATTTATTCTGCAATAAATATTGAGCACGTACTGTATACAATATAAGTATAGAACACAATGTCAAATATACAGATCTTAATGTAAAATGTGAAACTGGGTGCTCACACTTGCTAAATCTATATTGTGCATCTTGTGTGGGTGTGGGTGTGTGGTGGGTACAATGTATGATGCTGCCAAACGTAAAGGGGCTGTGCATGGATTACATATGACGTCATCCGCTACTTAACTTGTACAAATCACCTATGACAGAAGAATATTTACAACGTCATTTTTCTACACTTCTGTATCCAAGTGTTTAAAGCTTCCAGTATCAAAACACAATAACATTATGTGTTGTATTTCTGTATAGAATATATCATAATATTTGGTTTATATATTTTTTTCCATAAAGAGTATAAAAACAGCAGAAGATGGTGACTGAGGATAGGTAGCGTTTATGATGTCAGGATTGGATTGGCTGCATGTTGTCCCACGGCACTTTTACACAAAGTCAAATTCGTGCTCATTAGGCTCAATGACTTCAGGGGTCATGACCCTGCCCATGAAGATGATGGTCCCTACAGTGAGAATACAGGAGACAAAAATGCACACACATCACTCCATGCAGTTGGGAGAGGGGGCAACAGACGAACGCAAGCATGTGAGCGTTGGCACCAACCTGTCCTTCGGTTTCTGATAACAAAGAAAAATGGATGATCGGCCATGACCTGCGGATACAGCACCAGAGTCCTGGTCAGGGCTGTCATTCCTGAGAGACGGGAGACAACGAGGGAGGAAAAGAGTAAAGTTTTCATATACTTGTTATTATTAACTGCTGCTGATTTTCAAGGTGATGTTGCTGTAGTGACAATTTGAACTACCTGACCCAGCAGCTCCCTCTGCTCCCTCCTCAGTCACCTCAAGGTAAGACTTCTGCACTGCCTTCTCAATGTACAGGTCCTTGCCATCTTCACCGCACATGTACAGACACACACAAAATTTACCAGAGTTGTTAATTTACAATGATTATGTGTGAAGCTTCATCTACAGCCTACAATATTTGGACAATATGAGGCTCAGAAAAATAGTAAAAACTGAACATGTCTACCTGCCTGCTACAACACAGCCATCTGCTCAGCTACCACTTTTCTTGCACCAGAGAAAAAAGATGTGCTCAGACTACAGTGCTGCCTGCAGACTATGTTTCAACAGACTAACACCATAACGTAAGTGATGATGTTTGCACCAGCCAGTTATGACGCATCTGATATAGAAATAATTACTTCACACACCTTTAATGTTTATGAGTTGGTGTGATATCGGTCTACCACTCTGATCTACTAACTGTGAGACTTTGTTTGAAATGTGTTATTCTGTCTCTGTAGGGCATACATTTGTCTGTCTTTGTCGATCTATTTGTACCAGATGATGTGGCAGTTCTGACCTGTCCACTCTGAGCCTGTTACCTTGGTTACCTAAGAAAGTACCAGAGGCTACTGTGGTGAAGACGCTGAAATGAGGCAGCCATGTCAAACACTGAACGCTTCTGTAAGATCACCACTTCTGCTGCCTGTGTCAGCTGTCATTCACTACATCAGTGCAAGCTGGGTGTGCGACTGTGTGTGTGTGTGTGTGTGTGTGTGTGTGTGTTAGTTTGACCACACACTTCTCACTCACCTGTCATAGCAGAGAGATCAGCGTTCTCAGTGAAGATATTTTTAATTCCCAATTCCTGCAATGTGGTCCTCAGGTCCAGCGTCTGCTCCACTTTAAACCTGAGATACAAAGTCATAGGTTGAAGATAGAGTTAAAAAGTCTAAGATGTAGTGAACACATACGGACCTTTAGATTGTGACCAGAGACAAGCTGTGCTCTTAGGCACATGTTGACAAGCTGTGCTCTTAGGTTAGAACTGTGTGCCCCATGAAGCTTCAATTATCAACCTGTCCAGTAGCTGGCTTGTGAATTTTATCTCCCTCTACCCAAGACATCTGCGCTTATCAATGATGAACAGGCTTTGTCATGACTAGTCTACATTATGCTCTATCAAGATTTCGTCCCTTGTTGTTGCCCTGAATAATTTTCTTCACTCTGTTAAAACATTCTGTCTCTCACCTGGGCAGGTAGACTTCCACTTTCTGCTGTTTCACATTATTTGCCCACTCTTCCAATAGAGGGGCTTTGATAATGGGCTCAAGGGTCGCGAGTGGCACCTCCTGCCGAGGCAGCACAACCATCATGGACATGTCCTCTCCTTCGTATGGCATCTCCAATACTTGGTACACACCCCCAGCTTCTTGAGAGCCATCACTGAACTCACCTGGTAAGCATTCCAATATAATGCACAATTAAAGATTAATTCAATAAGGGTGTATGGATGTTCAAGCTTCTTTTCAGTGGCTTTTATTTCAGTATTTCCCTTTTATGTTTCTCAGATTAGTTAGGATTTGAACATTTGAATTTTTTGTTTTTCAATTAAATGCAGATGCAATTTCCTTGATTTCATGTTTTGAATTTTAAACTTAACAAGACATGTGGTCTTGAAACTCACAGCGTGTGTGCTAAATGAGGTAACACTAAATTTGCCACTGCTTTTTTGTAAAAGAAATAAACCACAACTATTGATAGTCCTGCGTTTTGTAAACTTTCATCATTTACATCATTGTATCCATATATTGTCGGCTTCTGTATCTTAAATACCACTGTAAATTGCAAGAAAATAATTCGAAAAAGTATGAAAAAAAAATGATTTTCTATTTTATTTCACTAAATGTTGATGCAAAAAGGTGGAAGTGTGCTGGTGTCAGCGATGTGGTCCACAGCCAAATGTTGAACCATTTCAATTTTTCGTAACACATCAACACAGCACTGATCGAGCTAAGTTTTTATAGTGCTGGGAAATTCTCATTGAAAAACGATCAATAGGGGAGCCATGTTGTCTCCACAAGCAGTTAGTCAGTATGACAAAGTGAAAGTTTGAGTCATGCCTCTGGCTCTTTGGCAACCCTGTGTGTCATTAGGGACATTCACCACTGATGTGTTCCTTTGGGAAAAAGGGGCTGCTGCTGAGCTGATATGGACGACAACGCCGGTTAGGTTTTAAAATCCAAACAGAACCAATCTATATTCCTATTTGTCATTTTGTTTTCTTGTTCTCTCCGTATTCTAAGTAGCTCTTACTATTTGAAGAATGATCAACTTAATATCAGTTCAGTTTTATTTTGTTTTGGAATTGAATGTTTCATTTTACCTCTAATTTTCACTCACGTCGGTAACCTTGCATAGTATGTGACATTGACACATGCAGTAATTGCACTTAACTCAGAGCCTCAGTGGCTAACAAAGTCTACTTCTCGTTCCTCCTGACTTATTTGTACTCAATCATTTATTTTGGCATAGAGTCCAACTACACAAACCACAATGACATTATGCTTTCTAGCAGTTGTTACCATAGCCACACAGGGGTTTGTCTGCTAGATGCATTTTACTTAACAAGTGTGACTGTGCATCTGAATGAGAGTGCAAACACAGCGTCTTTTCCCCCCAAGGGCCTGTCCCTGTTCTGCAGTCCTCACACCCCCACACACCCCCACACGTCTATATTGTAGCTTACACATTCCAGTATCTGCACAGATTTTTCTAAACCAGAGGATGGATTTGTACGCGTGTTTTGAATGTGGCCGTATGCAAATTGGAAGCCTAATGCAATTAATACAGACTGCAGCGAATTAACACACACACTGACTTCAGCAGTGATGCATTAGGGAGATGATGCAGCTGTTGTCTGTAAAGCAGTTCAAAATGAATCCTGTGGGACCTCACGGCACCACAGCAAACACAAACAACAGCTTGTCCACTGCAACCATATTTTAGCAAAATTGGTGCAGTTGAAACGTATGGATTGTTTTTGGATTGAGGAAAAAAAGTTTCTGTGTTCATAATTCATGGTCTACTTCTAGTGATGTAATTTTGTAGTGACAAAAAAAAAAACTAAGACACAACCAATATGCAGGAACAAAAGGGACAAACACACGCACACGCACGCACGTGCGCACACACACATTGTGGTTCCTACCATAATAGAAGTCTCCCTGCTGGTACATCATATGCGTCTGGACCTCAGAACCGTCATCTTTGCTGAATGAGAATGTTCTGGTGTTCTCTGGTCTAAACTGGTTTTTCCAAGAACCTCTAAAGTAGATGGCGTTCACCAAGGCTAAGCGGGTGGCACTGCTGAAGTCCTCAGCGGAGAGCAGCTCACGAATTTTGCCTGTAAAGAACAGATAGTCTGAGGAGCTTTTGTAGTTGTAAACGGGCCAAGGTGGAGATGTTGGTGTTTGGAAATGTGTCCAATGATTCATGTTTGAATCCCCATCTGTTCAAAACTAGAAGACCAACCAGACACCTGCTGCAGTCACTCATTAGTTTCTTTGCAGATGCAGGGGTACAAATGTCAGCTGACACATCTGTGTAAAGCCAATTTAATTTCAGGGAAATTAGTGAAAAGGCTTTTAACAGTGCAATATTTAGAAGACAGGGAGATGACGTTTTGATGATTTCAAGTTGAAGTAAACAGTTCATTTCAATCACATGTCATGCTCATATATATACATATATAATTTCAACATCAGCATAAAGCCTTTTATAAGAATTTATGATGCTTAATATCCAATACTGAGAATTTCACCCATCTCCATCAAAATTTGACAAAATCATGAGAGATCATTTTTACGGTGACCTCATGAACTCTGAATTAACTGAACCGACTTCTAGGGTGCAGCTTATGTGCTCCGAATTTTAAGTAGAAATTGGAACATATTGCCTTTGTGTTGTGTCTTCAGCATTCTCCTAAATCATTGCTTTTGTTGTCAGCACAAACAAGAAACAAAAAGGAAAAACATGCAACTCACTTTCTGTGTGATTCTCCACCCAGCTGTTGATCTGCTTCGCCACAGCGGCTGATTCACTGAAGTCCACTGTCTCCACCTCAGCACGAAAGTACTTCCTCACCAGACTCAGGAAATTGGAGTTAAAGACAATACCTTCTTGCAAGAAAAGGCTATTGGCCAGTCGGATCACATAGTGGGCATCATCGTCTGTCAGAGCTGCTGTGATGCTCTGCAGTAAAGAGAACTCTTCACCTGAATCGGGTGAGGAAGGCACACGCTATAATGTTACTCTACCATAGTATATCATGGATAAGGCAGACAGTTAATCATCATAACACATCCACTTATATTGACACGACATGACAGATTTTTTTGTGATTCTCCTGTTGGGTCATATAAATTAATATATGGAGAATTTATTAGATTAATGCCGCCACAAAATGGATGTCCATGAGAATTTGATTACAGGTTAGAAATTACAAAGCACCTAGGCTTTGAGTCCTGCCATTTCAAGATCTCTCACTGGTCCTCGATTGTTGCTGACTGCTATTTGGTGTAGTTGGGGATGAAGGCAAAAAAGATCAGATTGATGGCGCTTCAATTAGTTTTATAGTTGGAGAATTTTGGCAAGCATTTAACTTGATCATAGTGCTGAGACTGAGACAGATGACATAGATTAGAGCTTTATAGTTCCATTCCTGCTATCATGTATTAGAGGTCACAAACACCAATAAATTGATTGCAGACCAAGGCTATTCTAGAGAACTTAACTCTCGACTTAATAGGAATCTGTTTCAATACTATCCCCAAGTACTCTAATACAGTAATGTTTCACATTGAAGATACAGTACATAACTGCATTGGATGTGTCACTTCTTGGATGTGTGACTCGATCGCAATATCTATTTTTGATGTACTAATCAATATATAATTTCCTTTTTTTGAGACTTGGTCTCTAATAGCATTTTGTGGTTCAGTTCATGTTTGTATGAGTGTCGGAGTGAATTTACATTTCTGCATTTAATTGTAAACTATGTAACCTGGCAACAGATGGCTGAATCCCACTGCCTGTCGTATTTCCTCCCGTGATGGTCCCTTGGCTCCCAACTCCACCATGCCCAGGGCCACGGCCACGCTCAGTGGGGAGAAAATGATGTTGTCCTGACCCCCTGCTGCCTGCAGCCTGTGGTACAGTCTTACGGCAAACTCTGATGTAGTGTCCTCCGGTATGTCCGCCGCCCAGCAACCGTAGCCCGGCAACAGGATGGATAGGAGGACCACGAGGGGGGTTAGAATATCCAGGATCAACATTGCAACACAGGACCACAGATAGCTGAGGGAGGGAGATTGGTGTGGGCAGAGCAAGGTAGGGAGAGAGACAGAGAGAGAAAGGAGTGAAGAGCCAGTGAGAACAGGTAATGGGTGGATTGGAGAGGAGCCGACCGTCCGAGGGTTGAGGAGAGAGAGAAAATGAGATGAAGGTGGGAATGGAGGCAGAGACATGGGGATTGTATAATGAGATAAAAATATGGAGGACAGAAGGATCGAGGAAGGGAGACAGAGATGAAAAGGGAGAGAAGGGTATTGAGGGAGGGCCAGAAATTGAAAGAGGATAACATCTGTCAATCTGTCGTTCATGCCAAAATCACACATTAACTTGAGAAATGGTGGCACAGTTTCTCTTTTCTGTGGATAGCGCTACCCTAATCGAAAACCAGCAGAACGCAAAGCAGCAGGAACGAAAATGATTTATAAATTTCGAAGACACACACAAAAACAACATCGATGATACCACAAAGCCAAGAAACGTGATAAATGATGGAGAGAACAAGGAGAGTGAAAAAGGAAGGACAGAGGTGAGCCCTAACTCCAGCTGAAGCTCTGACCAAGCACATCCGTTAAATGAGCTCATACATATTTCATTGACGTTCCCATCATCTTCAGCTAAATCAGCTTCTTTCCGTCAAAGTCGGCTTGTTCCAGAGCGCATCTGCGCGTGTGTGAATGTGTGAATGAGCCTGTGTACGTGCCTGCATGCCCGTCTCTTGTGTGACCAGGCGAGTTCAGAATGATTGATTTGAGGGAGGGTTTTACATCCCTTCATCTTCCAATGCCCTCACATCCCTCCATCCTTTGACCTTTTCCCCTACATCCCCTTTCTCCTTATTAAACAACGCAGGATGCACTCACACGCACATACTGTGCAGATTACACAATACTCATTCATTCATTCATTCATTCGTTCATTCATCCGTTTCTGCTTTCTTTACATGTGGTATCTGGTGCAGGGTGTCAAAGTAAGAATTTCATTATGCCAGCAAAGTTGTCTCTTTACTGTACATATGACAATAAAGCTTTGAATCTTAGACAGGTGCAGGTGCACACAAATTCTTGCATTATTCTGGCAATGTCATTTTCCAGGCAACATTCTTTTCTACACAAACAAAATGACAAGCGTTAGCAAAATGGCTGGTGACTGCAGACATGTGACGGCAGAGACATTGTACCTGTGTACAACAACGGGCAGCAGCCAGAGTATTTGCGCCCCTATCCTGTTGTGCATTATCCTGTCCTCTGCTCTGGCATGAGACCAACAACCCCCGCTCAGCTCAGCTCAGCTCAACACACCAACACACACTGCTGCCAGGGAGGGCTGTCGTTGGTGTTATTTAACAATACAACACACGCAGCTTATGTTCCCTTATATGTTATTACCCATTCTCTGTCATTTCCATACATATTTCCCTCCTTCGCCTCCTTCAGATTGACAGCCGACATCTTATCCTGGTTGTGGCACCACCCCGCCCCTCCAATCTGCCAGCGTTCCTGACACACCATTTCTGACAGGCATGCTATTGACCCAGCTGTTTGTTGGATTCTCACGTATTTTATTCTGCAGCTGAAAATTGACTTATGTTTACGCAACAGCCTTGCAAAGCAAAGCAAAAATATTTCGTAATGTATTCAGTTACCTCTCCGTTGCATACAATTTGTCTTATTTTGTAATCAGAATATGGTGCAGAAAATACTGCAGTAAATATAACATCTTAACAATCACACTTGTTTTCACTGTAAATCTGGACCCCCAAAAAACCTGGAGTGAAAACTTACAAAACCCTGTGACCACCCTCACTCTGTTATCCTGTAGGTAATTGATTGGTTGCCTTTAGGGACAAGTAGAGCAGTAGGGCAGTAAAAACGCAGACACTGTGTCCTTACGTCACCATAATGCAGTGATTATTATGCAATAAGTTTTGTGGCGCAGCAGTGCAGTGCAGTGGATATATGGGAACATTATGATATCAAAATTCTTTTGCTCTTGATTCTTCATCAAGAGGAGATGAAGTAAATGATCTTAATGTTGAACAGGAATTCGAAAGCATGCTTAAAGACTGTTCTTCTGTGTCCGAATATTTAGACAGGGAGTGTTTACTGATATTCTCTTACTATTTATCAGAGCTGGTCTGTAACATAGGAGTGTGAAATTGCCTTGGAGCTTTACCGGCCTTCAATTCAACGTTTGATCGATTCCGATGCACTGCAGTTTGTATACACTTAGTCACTCGCCGTGTAATGTCTTTAACACTCGCTTGTGTGATTTCTCTCTGCATAGAGAGAGAAAGGCGCTGAGGCAACGAGAGAGGGACGGAGTGAGGGAGAATTTAGGAGGTGGCTGGCAAAGACGTAAATGGAGGTAATGTTCGTGACCTGCTGAGCAGTGGTTGCTGAATGTTTTTGAGAAAGGACGTCCTTCGGGATTCGGGAAGGAAAGATTAAGCCAGGCAGTTAAGCCAGGAAAAAGTTGTGTAGCGTGTGTGTGTCTGTGTGTGTCTGTGTGTCTGTGTGTGGATAATAACATTATGGGTGGCGGGCAATTACTTGTAACAGTGACACCATTCTGACCTTTGGAGTGGAAGAGCGCCGTCTGCCACAGATGACTTCCAAGCCAAACTACTCAGATGGGTAACCCAACACCCAAGTTTGAAACGTTCCCCCATGGTTGAGCCGAATATGTCGGGAAATCCCTTGTGCCCCAAATTAATCCAAGCAAGGTGATTAATTCCGTGCAATTAAACTTGCTGGCCTTTAAAAATCTTTTAATCTCTTAGCGTAATCCCGAATCTCATAGGGTATAGATCAGCCGGTGACATTTCCAGCATTAAAACGTGACGTCACCTGAATCCGCGGCACGTATGTTAATCCTCACTGCCATTTAAAACCCAACACCTCAAGACGGCATGCTCCAGAGGACAGGGGAATTTATGAAACAAGGACACAGGTACACACACTGAGGAACATATAGTATTTCATGTTATTCCCTTGGTAAAAAGGTGAGGAGTTTTTTTTGGCCCTCGAAAGTTTTCACCCACACATGCAGATAACCACTGTCTCTCTGATACACACACATACACACACTTTGCTGCACTAGAAACACTAGGCAAATTTCTTTTAAAGACAGCAAAGTAATTTGGTAATGTACCTGCGATGTGTGTGTAAGTAGTAATGGTTGGTGAATGCGCAGAGACATGAAACCATTTTATGATTAATAATTACACTCGGGTACTGTGAAAGCATGGATTTTGCTTTCACATGTACAGACATGCAAATACCAACACATGCGACCCGGCATCATTAGAAGAAAATTGATAAGGGCTTTGCGATGTTGGCGTGTTCCCTTTGTGATAGTTACAGGGACAGTTTTAGCAAATGGGTGCCATTATGATTTGGCGCTATACAAATTAAATTGTATTGTATTATTGTATTGTATCAGCTCAAAGTGAACTTTTAAAGCCTTGAGTTTTGTAACTAACAATATTTCTAATTCCTATTTAATGTAGTTTTACTCACATTTTGACAGAGATTGTCGATATTTTGTTTTACAGCATGAAAAAATGAAAGTACATCCATTGATGATGAAATCAAATCTGATAACTGCTAATCCAAATACAGTATATGTGATGAGCCACGCCCTATCTCCAGCATTCCCTGTTGGCCAATTACTCCGCGGAGTGGGACGATTGACACCTGGATCCTTTTGACTTGCTTTATCATAAGGTAAACGGCTATGATGTATTAACATTTTGTGACATTTAGATGACCAGATGAGACAAGTTAATCCGTTGATATTATGCTCAGTGGGGACATGTTCAGTAAATAAATAACAAAGCCAGAGCAGATTCGTTTAGCTTTATCCTCTCTTTTGTTAGAAATAGGACAGATTAGACTTAAATCTTCCGATGAATTTCACTTCTGTTGGCTGTCTCATCTACCTGCTAAGTGATATGGAAAAATGTCACACTGCTAACGTCTACGCCCTAAGCAAACAGGAACGTCTATCATCATCATCATAGTGTTTAGTATGTGCATTGAAATGCACCTTTAAAACCCAAACACAGTAATGGTCATATTTATTGATACGTTTGATTTAGAACTGCTCAGGCAGGGCACAGAATCCAAATGATGAGGAGAACAAAAATTAAGTGTTATTTTGCCCTCTCCCTACTTGCTAGGCTGGACATTGAAATTTTTTATAGCAGCTAATCAACATTTTGTTTTAGGTTTATGTGTGTTTTCCAGTTGACAAAGGCTGCAGTCAAACCTAGCAATCGAAATCACCTTCACACATGGAGCTTGGTGGGAAATCCTTTAGGAAATGCTCTCGTTGCTGAAGGTGCATGTTAACCACACTTAATTTGGCTATGTTTAGAAAATGATAATCAAGCGTGAACCCTATTAATGATATTTTTTGTGAGGCCAGCATCAGGTTCTGCATCTCCCCGGTTTCTTGCTTTGAGCACGACTCAACCATGGCCACCGAGAGAGCCTTAGAAGTACCGCAGCAGTGAAAATTTTTCATGGCACCAGTGCAAAACATGCAGAGGCTGCAAATTTTGAGAGGGAATTTAGCCAGATGTGCGTGTTGTGGCCCAAACTGAGGAGCAAACAAACCATGCCATGCCAATCTCCTGCTTTGCCCCTCAGTGTTTTTATTTTAAGCATCTAGTTAGGTAGTGACACCACCTGCCTCTAAGTCCCAGAGTGCTCGCCGGCCACTCTCAGAGGCGAAACAGAGGTTAACAACCCCTTTATTAATACCTGCCAACACAGTGGCTCAGAGGAGGAGGGAGGGGAGCCAGAAACAAAGACAAATGAGGAGTGATAGATAGAGTCAGAGAAAAAAAATTGACATACTGCTTGGGGTAATGTAAACCAGTGTGACAAAATAACAAACGTTTTAGGTCCTTTTGGCTGAGGAAGACTGCTTCCTCGCTCAGAGATATGCATGCACATCAGCCACCCAGCAAGCAGAGCACACAGCAATACAGCAATACACACTATTGAGAGCTCGTTCCAGGTTTTGGATTGGCCTCTACAGTATATTGGGTCAGTTGTGAAAATGAAAAGGCCAGGGAGCTTTTTCCAGCAGTCCAAAGACCCAAGGGACACCAGGGTACAGCAAAAGGTCACCATTAACTTGCCCCAAAGGATGTATGTGTTTGTGTGTGTCTGCGCGCGCATGAGAGGGAATAACAGATGAGGACAAGGGTGAGTTACGAATATTTCTGAGCTATATTTCTTTCCCCTCACCGGAAGTAATTGTTAAGTGTCGAAATGTGTAATAATTCAAGGTACTGTAAAATGGTAATGTTGCAATTTATCTTCCACCATAAAACAGTAGGGTATAAAATGACAACCCATTCACATTTTCGAAAAGGAAAGTACCTGAAAATTAACATTTTGGGGAAAATACAATATCTACCCTGCCCATTAATTTTGAGAGAAAAAAGCTGAACACACAACTACTTCTTACTTCCATGATTCCCCCTCCCTGATATTACACACTGACCCCTTTCCCCTCCTGAGTCTCTCTCTCCTCCCATGCCTGTGCCGCAGCACACAGCTCTAGGGGCCAACAACAGGGCTGTGGGTGTGTGCGAGTGTGGGTGTGTATGTCATTTTTCTCGTGTTAGATGTTTTCAGAAAGTTGCACCAGAGTTGGCAGCCAGTGCTGCATAGTCACACATCCATTCTGTTCTCCTGAAGGCCATTTCCACTTACAGCGTGTGTAATTTATAGCGTACAAGTAGGAAGATAGGAATACTTCACAGCTTCTCTTTTTTTCCACCTCGTACTGCAGCACACAACAGGTTTGACTCGGTCAGGGGAGATATATCAAAGCCATGATAGACTGCTGCAGCACCTACTGCAGATTTCTCCTCCTTGCACCAAGGTACATGCCCGAGTTGTGTTCAAATCTCTCCCACGCTTTTTTCTTTTCTTGCAAGGCTGATTTGAAAGACATTTTAATTACTGAGATGCAATTAAAACCATGCTCTGTGGGAAACTGGACGCACACACACATTGGAATCACAGGAGGGCAACAGAAAGCTACATTAGGACAGATTAAGCAGCACAGGGGATTAATACGCAGGAGAGTATGATTAGAATAATATTCTGTTTTCTCTGTCGCAGAAACAGGAGCAACTTACTCAGTCATGTCAGATTGGGTTCCGTTTTTAAAGAGGATGGACTAGTTGGGGAGATTTAATATTTATGATTACAACAAATAATAGGTGATTAACTGCAGAATTGACTGCTCCAGTTGGGAAGACTAATCTGTCTCTCACCAAAGGGGAACCTTGTATTATATATAGCACAACAAAATACTTCATTTGTGGATTCATTTATTTTTGGGTGTTTTTTTGTGATTTCACAGACCCGCTGTGTGTTGCTGTACCGTACAATTGTGCAGCTTTGCACAGTGTGTGGATTTGGATATGGAATTTGCAATCAATGGAGAACCCACCATGTATGGCAGGTGATGCCGTTCAGATTCGTCAACTACATGAACCGGTGGACAACAGTCAGTCTCACTAACCCCGTTGTGCACGTACCTACACACGCGCACAATCGCACAGAAACCTGCAGGAATAACAAGTGGTGTGTGCGCCTGGGTAAGGGGTGGGGATGAGGTCGGACGATGCTACTACAATCCGGCTCGTTAATTTTAACACACGCACTCACTGCGCCTTTGCCTTTATTTCAAGGACAAGACGCGCGGCGCGTCGCCTTACGGTGGCTTCAACCGAGGAAAAAAAGCAACAATAAACATCGCTGCGAACACAGAGCGACAGGGAATCAAAGAATAAGAACAGAAACAGCCCTGGGTGCTGGACACATGGGTGATGGATATAATGCCCGAGGAAATATTTGTGGTCCCTCCGGTGAGCCTCCTAAATCACCCACAGTATAAAAATCCAACACATGTTGATGATGGCATCATCATCATTTCTGCGAAATCACACATCCTATGCAGTATGCGTTTCGACCGCATAATAATTCATAAATGAGTGGAGTTACTTCATTTCAGAGCCGGATTTCTTGCTTGACCGAAACACTGACGTTTTTTCTCTTTCTAATATCAGATTGAATAACACTAATGAAACATAACGGGTGAACTACAGGTATTTCCATGACATCTCTCTTACCGTAGATATTCTGTCACGTATCGATGGATGTGTGCGCTCCTTCTCTGCCGCTCTCCTCCAGCCCCGCAGCCAGCTGCGTGCCTATTCGCCCTAAGCCCCGCCCCGTACACGCTGATTGGTCCAGTAAATATCCCCCAGAGACTATGAACCGCAAGCAAGTAATGCGTCTTAAGGTACTTCCGCTATTGCCCACAGCCCAACATTTCGGCCCCTCCATGTGTTGACACACCCATCCGCGGTCATTCTTACCATGGATTGTTGGTACTTACGGAAAAAAGAGCTGCCTGACAACGCGTGTCTACATAACTTTTTTTTTTTTTTTTTTTGCTTTTGGCGGTCAATATGTTGGACATTTCCCTTTTTTTTTATTTATTTATTTTTTTTGCGCCAAGTTCCGTCGTGAATGAACCAAGTTACATGAGCAACCCTCAACGGTGGGAGTGCCAGTGTTGGTCACCTCCCCGATGGATCTCAACATGGTGGTCATAGTAATCAAATTGTTGCGATAATTATTCCGAAGAGAGTAATAGCATTCCCCCAAATTCGAAGCTCGCGACAATACGTAGTACGTTTTACGCGGCGGAGTTCTTAGCCCTGGGATGGGTGATTATCTTGACCCACAATCTCTTTGTTTAGTGATAATATTTTCTGACTTCATTTTACTTTCGCCGTTCTTTCCATGCAATGAATGAGACACGGTGCTCTGTGTTTGCAAATATTCTCGACCGGTCACTCCGCTCAAATATGAAATTTGTCTATGTTTGCAAACGGAACGCACGTGTTCGAATGTACCTGGGACTTGTAGTCTTTTATAAATGTCTGCCCTACTCTAAGGCAAATACTACAATCAGACACAGATGCAGACATGTACCTAGGTCTCAGTTTTTTTTGTTTTTGTTGTTGGAGTACGAAAGAACTCACAAAGTATCACGTCTGTTCTTCTAACTTCTTTCAGTTTAAGGCCACTCTTCAAATTGAGGACACTAAAAATCTCCACAGTGTCCGACCTGAAAGAAAGGGAGACATGCTGGCTACATCAATGTCAGCAATATGGATGATATCACTCGTTTGAATCAATCCCATGTCACTTATAGATTGTCAGTGTTCTTATCACCGTGTTTGTGCTTTGTGTCTCTCAACTTTTAGATCAACCTGTGACCAAGTACCATTACAGCCAAAAAGTTTGAATAAACTGTTATTAGTATACCACTTTTTTTTTTTTTGCACCTATAGTATCTCCACTTTTATGCCTTTAAACTGAGACAAGGGATATTGATGCCTTTGTGACCAAATGCAGCTCCATAATACATCAAACTGCACAAACCCATATCTGTGTCTGGAAATTGAATTTCCGTCACATAATTCATGGTATGCACTGTGCCTGCAGTGTAGCTTATTTGAAATTTTAAGGATACAAAGAATCCTTGGCCCCTCAAGATAACTTCTGTTATGATTTGGTGCTATACAAATTAAATCGGCTTGACTTGACTGATGTATGCCATGTTGGAGCCCTTTGCTAAACCCACTAAGCTGTTGAGGGGAAATACATTTTGAGTTTGCTTAAGACTTTTTTCAAGTTTGTAGCAGAGCGCTTTTGTGTGCATCCATGGGAAAACTGAAGCCTCTCACATGGTAAAAGACCTTTCTGATAAGAGCAGATGGAAAGGTCAATGTCAGGTGACTCATAGGACTCTCTCTCTCACACACACACACAGTAGTTTGTATGTACATCAAGGTGTCATTCTTGCCATATAAGTTAAGTGGTCTCTAGATCAAATACTCTTTTGTTTGGTGTTGTGAATGACTAATGAGAATTTCTTGAATGCCGCTGTGGTGTAATACAACACGTCTGGGCAGAGGTAGAAGTGGTCTTGAAAATGTCAGATACAGGCGTGCGTGTGCTTGTGTGCGTGTGCACGTTTGTGTGCATGTATTTGTGTGTGTGACAGATAAGGTGGCAGAGCGCACACACTGACAGTCTGAATATTAAATAAGGCAGCCTTCTTAACCCCTTACTCCACCCTCTCTCTTTCTCCTTGTCTTTCTGATGGCCTCCCAGTGGTACGAATCAAAGTCTGCATACAAGCACGCTGCTCTCCTTATCCAGCCAAATTTTATGGCAGCAATTCAACTGCTGACGATTTTCCCTTTCAGCTTGACCAACGTCAGTTTAGTCACCACAGTACCCAAGGACCAGTGAAGAACACAATCACTGTGTCCGCACATTTTTGGAGGGAAATATGGAGTGCAACAAGATTCATCACTCCTACGGCATGAAGTTGTCGAATTGTTTTATTCGAGTGACCATTTCCCTGTTGTTTTACTCCTGCACCACCCATATCCATCTCTCACAACTTGTTGTCTTGTTACCCATTTTTGCAGGTCCTTGTGCACCAATTGTGGACACAGTGAGATGCCTGCATTAGAGATGCACTCAGACAGACTGGGTCACTTTTCTCAGCATGGACGTCGATGGTAGACCTGAAGACTGACACTGTCTACATGGTTTGAGGATTCCCAAGGTATGTATTTTGCATTTTACCAGATTTGTTGAACAGATGAGATTTTAGTATGTAAGATGTGCAACCTTTGAAACTGTGCATTCACATGATGATTGTCAAATGCGACAAAGGGTCCAAACAAGTCAAACAAATTGGTCAGAGGATGTTGTGAAAATGTTCCATCAAAAGTGACAAGACGAGGAAAATCAATAACAGATACACAGTATTGCACACTGGGAGACAAAGAATCGAAAGAAGACAACAGCCCTTACTCATCCAACAACAGAAACACACAGGCACACACACAATCAGACACAGACAACGTCTTTAGGTGTTGAATATGTTTTCACATAATATGTGAGCCAAACATCAAAATACAGTGCATGTGGTCCGCTTTTCATTTCCTCCTCTCTCTACACACACACACACACACACACACACACACACACACACACACACAGATGCATTTTTGAGAACAGAACTTACAGTGGGTTGGTTTACAAGCCTTTTAGACAGTGAAGCATAAAATGAACACACAGCATGATACAACCAAACCACCAGGCAGTGTGTATTGCTGACGACCTTCTCGCTGTACAGTTATTGCCAACTGGCTTTAATAAGAACTTAAATTTGTGAGTTTGTGCGTACACTACTGGAGATTTTTGTCAATATTCTCAACCTTGAATATTGCCAAAACAGATGAAAAATACAAGGGGTTTCTTTTGTCAGAATACAGTTTAGTTAAGATATCCCACAAGTCTTGCTATGCTACAACAGACTTTACTCAGGTCTTCACTTCAACCCCTCTGGAATTTATTATTGAAACTCTACTTTCATTAACTAGGTTTTTGTGACCGTGAAGTTTGTGTCTAGGCGACCAATGACATCTCAGGGCTTGCTGACCTGGGACATTGTCATAGAAATACAGCAGAATAAGAACGTGTGAATCAATGACAGTGAGCCGTGACTTCACTATGCTTGCAGACAACAGGCAAATGTGGACAGGTGTGTGTGTGTCTGTGTGTCTGTGTGTGTCTGTGTGTGTCTGTGTGTGTCTGTGTGTCTGAGAGAGAGAGAGAGAGGGAGAACCTATTGAAGGAAGAAAAATGTAACAGTAGGAAAGCTTTTCTGCAAATGACATCTTTGTGAAATAGAACATTTATACCACAAAAGAATGACACCAATAACTTGAAAGGCATATAACGCATTTATTTCTTTCATTTGTTTGCTTGCCCGCCTTCACAGACAGGCTCATCACTTTGCCCAAGGACACCTCCGTTGAATAAAGTTTTTCCAAGGGAGGAGCCGTGCTGCATCAGCCAGTATGTCCACGAGGGGGAGCTGTTTCCAAACTAATCACCCCCTCGCCGCAGTTCATTCACGTTTCTTCATTTCGACTGTAATTGAATCTCTTTCACCTTGCACGGTGATTGATGATGGTAATGAATTCACACACACGCACGCGCACATACTTGGGATGAATTTTAAATGTACCCGCTGTATAGTTCAAACTAGGCTCAGCCCTGACCAGGGTTGGGCTAGGCACACACTCGAGCCTCCCTTGTCCAACTCACAGCCGACACGCACACAGTTATCCTTGGGAATTATTTCCGGCTGTCATTTCAGAGATTTACTCGTACATTTTTACACACAACAACAGTTCTAATGGTTTTTAGCATTCGGAGTGACCCAGCATCTTTGTTTTCACAGGTGTGATGTGATTGGTGGAAGAGTGCCAAAAGCTGAATGGGTCGGCCAAAAAGCCGAAACACATCTCCTGCACAGAAGCGATTCAAGACGACGACCAAAAATGGCCTTCTACGTCGAGCACGACAGAAAAAATGTGTGTGAGTGTGTGTTTCTGTGTGTGAGTTATTTTCAGTCTCCTTTCATATCGCATACCTCAGCGTGTAGAGTTTTTCTGTAAAGTTGACCATAATTCACACCACAAAGCCACATAATATTAACTGTGGAGATTTCAAGTTCATAAACCGATTTCGCTGTGAAATCCCACCATGTCTCAGTATGTCCCTGACCAGAGTGATTCTTCTTTTTATGTGGACAAAAAGAAAACACACACACCGACTCACAGCCTTGAAGTAATTTCCTGTTTCCCTAGAACACCCTGTCATTACTTTCTTCAATTTGAATGGACCTGATCAATTCAAAGAAAAGGACATGAAGAGAGACACAGACCCGAAGATGAATGAGTGCAGTTTCAGGCCTATTGGATAGATATCGTTGAGGAGGAGGGAGAGAGAGAGAGAGAAGGTGTTGCCAGGAGATACAGTGGCTAGAACACAGAGGTAAATACATTGATCTGTGAGTTTTTATACCCAGTTACACAGGCACACGTCAACTGACTGACGCACAGTCACTTTGAAAAGTAATTTGTGGCACAAACTATTGTAACATTTGAGGCCCCAGAACAGCAGGAGAAAGAATTACGAAACACTCCGAAAAGCCTCAGTGACTCCTTACGAAGCTTCAAAGGTTGGGGGTGTGACACTTCCGTCTCCACTCAAAGAGACGCCTCACACACGCGTACACACAAGCCCATGCACATGAATGCGTGTAAGTGTTCTGTTGCTACAAACCAACAATGGCTGTTATTTGATCACTGCCTGAGGTTTTTTTTTTATTAAGTCTGCCATCCCAACGTCATCCCAGTGACACATTTCCTGAGGATTCATCTCTGTATTCCCAGAGGTTTGACTTGTAAGCAGAATGAAAGCATTCCCTGTATGTATTCCAACATCACTGTCATATTTCCTGTCGCTGTTTGACGTACTGTATAATTGAAGCATGGCTCCCAGGTCTGTAGCCTGTGAATGACCGCACCAGTTAAGATGTGCAGTGGGTCAACTGGAGGATACAGAGCACCACCCTGACCGAGATCTACAGTAAGAGGACAATCATGCTGTGCACAGACGCACTATACAGTAGGTGGTGGAAGGTTTCAAACCCTGAGATGGAACACTGTTGTTTTGTGTTGTATAATTTATCCTCCAGCAGCCTTGAGGAGTGGTTGTACGGGAAATTTTTGAACCTTTGTGCCGCTCTTTCATCATATTCATCCCTCTTCCGCCCCCCCTACAGCCAAAACGATTTACCGGTACTAAAGTAAGAACACAAATGCAGAAGTTTGCAAAAGTTTGGTTAAGAATGATGACGCTCAGCCAATTGTCTGCCATCTCTTTTTATGTCAGTGCTAAGATGCTTTTTTGGTCCATTGAATGTTCGCAAATCTTGGCACCAAAATGCAGTTTGGACATCCAAGGGCAGTTATTTTCTGCAACTGTGCGAATACAAAGCTGGAAGCAATGATCAGCATTTGACTTGATTAGAAGAAGCTAGATGCTGAATTCTGTAGTGAGTACAGATTGTGTTGACTTTTTTTTTTTTTAGAGAGAGAGCCGATTGCGGATCAAAAGCTGCTTTGGCCACATGTAGACGGAGTAGTTGGAAACTCTGGAATAAAACAGTGGGAGGTTTGCAGAGTGCCAGAGTTTGAAATTTAGGAAAGATTATCGAAAGTGGGTCTCCTGCTTCAGCTTCTTCATGCATTGTTGTATGAAAGAGCGATTGGTTTTCTCTCATCGCTTCGCCCTTCTTTTCTCTGTCTTCGACTGCACCTCTTTCCGATCCGTACCAATTTTTATTCCCGTATTCCAGCAAGTTCATTCTTCTCTCTATATAATAGTGGATTTTCCACGGTGGATTTGCAAGGGGCTATTTTGGGCACTGCGTGCGCCTCTAACCGCGCTACTGTAATCCAATTGTGATGGCGTTAATTTTTAAAGCTTTATTATTGAAATTGCTGAGACCTCATTTTCTAATCCTGTCGCCTTCGACAGCCGCAGTAATCAGCTAATTCGAGTTATTCCAGGCCATTAAGTCATACGCCGATATTTGCCATGGTCATGGGAGATGGTTGGAAGGGAGACAGAAAAGATAACTTCAATGTTGAATGTTACTTTTTGTGTACTCGCAGTCGCTGTCTTGCAGTGTCGGTATTTCATTCATATGTTTAAACATTCATTTGTTTCCTCATTAGGTCTGTGTGGGTGCGGAGCGAGAAATGTCTGCGGGGCCCTTTCAATCGTAGTATAAACCCCTAGTTGTATGTGTTTTATTTGTGTTTAGGCCCACATCAGTATTTCTAGTTGTTTTACTGCCTGTACACATTTATGAGCGGCCGTATAGAGTGCTAATGTGAATTGTGTTTGGCCGTCGGGTGCTTTGGCGTCTGTATGCAGGTTGTGCACCAGTATCGCTGGTAATTGAACCTCTTTCAAAGATAATCTCCTCACCAGCGACTAATCTGTGAATACAGGCACCAACACACACTGGCAGACAGTCGATAGGGCCCGGACCCACAAACACAACTCGTTTTGACTATTTGGTTGCCAGGAAACTTAGCCCAAGTCTTTGAGAGTGAAGGATAATAAAACGAAAAGAATAGCGTGTGTGCGTGTGTGTGTGTGTGTGTGTGTGTGCGCGTGTGTGTGTGTGCGTGTGTGTGTGCGTGCGTGCGTGCGTGTGTGTGCGTGCGTGCGTGCGTGCATGCTTGCATGTGTGTGGCCTCTGCTTCAGTCTGGGCTTCCTCTGGGGGTAGTTCGTTACTCTCTCGGTGTGTGTGGTGTGTGCGTGTGTGTTTGTGTGTGTCTGTGTGTTCCTAGCCCAGAGTTGTTAGCGTTGATTTCTTCCCAGCCTTCGCTTTTACCGCTTTTTGACACAAAGCTCGGGTTCTATTCCTCTCTCAGGCCCGGCGGGATCGCCCGTGTTTCATCTCAAGCCAAGGACAGACAAAAATCTGAAGATTTGTTTAAAGTGTAATATGTATTCTATTTTCTCACCAACCTCACCACCTCAGGGCATGGCACGTCTGGGACAGTCTTCTGTGGACCTGTTTTGTAACTAAGACGATGAAATTGGACGTCCTGGGTATGTTTGAATTTGTTATTAACTGCTCCTTTGTATCCTGTTTCTGGCTCGGTAATAATGCGCTTTATGAATAAAACCCTGTCTGAACTGCAAAATCTTGGGTGTGTGCAGCAAACTTGAAACTGGAGCCCCATAGGCTGACAGAAAACTTTGTCAAGTTTCCTCTGTTTTTGCGGTCGAAAGTGCAACGTCCACGCAAGATTAAATTTGTTTTGACAGCAGTATTCCCAGCTTGCGGTCTCTTTTATCTGTTTTAGAGGCCTAGAGTGATATTTCCTCCAACAAAGACATCGCCTTTTCACCTGCACGCCCAAATTTGTTTAACTTTTGATCTGACGGTTCGTTTTGATAATTCCCACAGCCAGACCCGGCATCGATTTTCCCAGATGACTGTCAGTTTCTTCAAAATCTCGTCATGTACCAAGCGTATAGATTTGGGAGTATAGGGTTTGTTTCACATTCAAATTCCTCACACCTCCCTTGGTCGGAAGTTCAATTCTCGTCTGGGTGTCAAGAGGGCTTTGCAAAGTTCAGACTGCGCTTTAACCAAGTGAGAGAGGGGAATCTTTGTTTTCTCTGATTACACTGAATGATGAGCTGCACTACTCAAACACAGACAGAATCCCCACCGTGCTGGTTGGAGGAGGGCTAAAATCAGAGGCCATCTAGGGCGAGAAAGAGTGGAGAGCAAGCAGCACTTGGGCAAAGGTACAGCGAGACAAAACTTTTCCCTGAGATGACTTTCGGTACAATTGAAGCAGCAATTTGAACTATTCCTTGAACTGCTTTGATCAGCCCTGAAAAGTAACAGGCTTGGGGTGTAGCTGATTAGGAGTTAGCACCTTCATAAAGACAACTTGATAGAAGGCATTGGGCGGGATAAATGAAAATTCCTCTCCCTCCAGGGTTTTATCCTTTCCTCGTTTACGGCACCAACATAAACTTTACATCTTTGGCGATATACTGTCTCGCTAGTGATGTAGTTAATAAGAGGGCTGGTGAGTTATTACCATGAGTAAGTGATCTGCACCACAGTCAACCAATTAAAAGTTCTAGAGAAGGCTGAGTTGTATTTCTGTCATCATAAACCTGATCTCACTTGATGCTTCTTCTCACGCATGATGAGGGTAAAACATTTATGCCCAAAGCCAGGATTTTATTTGTGTTTCCATCTGTGATATATGGCCAACAGATTTTCTACAGTGTTTTTGATTTTTTTAGTTTTTTTTTCCACTTACCACAATTTGCATTCGTAGAAATACAACTGCCGTGCCATTTACTGAGTGTTAAGTATGTAACTCGCATTTCAGTGTAATCTCTGTCCCCAGGCTGATGGAGGTCTGATTAATGTTGATTATTACACGGCTTGTGTGAAAGCTTGGTTCTGATTGGCCGATATTGGTCACGTGAGCGGTCATTATTTTCGTATAATGACCGCTCAACTATCAATAACGGACCGCTGCGAAATCAAAGACTCAGAGTTGAACTTCCTGCATTCATATCAATCCGCGCCAAAGCGTCTAGTTCCACTCCGGATTGTTTACGTACTGTTGCCCGCATCACGCTTCGTCACGGAGCAAACATGAGCAGTTTAAAAATTATTTTCAACATATTTGGGAAGCATGAAACTTTCGATGCGTGGGTAAGTATGATACGTGTATTTCAAGCTGCGGCGACAAACACACGTCGGAAGAAGTGACAGAAGCGCGAACGTAAAAGCAGAGTACCTGTAGCCGTTACGGCACTATTTTCTCGCGGAGGCGAAAATATCGTAGCCTACACTCGGCAGAAAAATGAAAGTAGCCTTGTTATGAACTATTTCTGACAACTGTATTATTCGTTTATGTTTTAAGCCGTGTAATAAGCGCGATAATGCCCTTGTCGCAACAAAGACATGCATATGTCAGGCGCACATGCAAAATCTTTTGCAATGAGGACAGAGTGTACACTCATTTTGTACTTG